>JANAVB010020599.1:18753506-19051006 GCA_029216955.1 Iris pallida | reverse complement strand
TTGCAACCCCGGTCCTTGTTTGGTTTAAGGGTTGCAACCTGGCTACTTGAATGGTTTTCTCGTACTCAATTCACTGTTGTTGTCCCTGTTATTATCAGTTTCTTTTATAATTATCTTAATATCCTCTTTTTATATGCTGGTTTTAGTTCCTAAATGAAGCCTCCTTTATGGCACTTGCTCTTTCTGGGGTCTGACCCAGTTGGTTTTGTATGGCCAGATATCGGAGCAGCTCCAGAGGATCTACCTACCTTTCAGCCAGATGGTGACCACCAGACGTAACCCTGGCAACGAGTGGGTTCCTTTTGTTCTCCCACTTTATTATAAAAATATTCTTTTGAGGCGTTTAGCCGACGAGCACGTGTTTAGCTCGTATTGTACCTTTATTTACTGTCTGCCTACGGGCTGTAACATGATTGACAAATCCTAGGGTTGATCATGTATGACTGAAACACTTGCTAGTCTTGACATTTCGTATGACTAGCTTCATGATCATCCAAATATGTAATGTATGGGACGCCTTACTATTGTATATTTGGTGCTCTGACATCTTGTAACTATTATTACTTGCTTGAGATTGAGACAATAGGCTTGTTCATAACCTTAGGAGACTGATGGCTTGTAGTTAAACCCTCATGTATCTAGACAGCCGTGACCGTATAGCGAGGTGGGTTGTACTTCAATATACGTAGCTGGCTATATATGCCTCCGCTCTCCAATATTCTAATTCTGGGGCGTTACATTGTTTAAGTGGTGGCCCATACAGGTCTTATAAATCAAGATATGTGAGGGTTTACCGAATAGATATCTCAATCAGCACTCACCTTTGATCTCTACTCGTATCCTCTAAAACCCTGAATTCTTGACCTGATCACATGCTTTTATCTTTGATCTGTCCTAGTCCTTCCTTATTGTTCCCTATGTCGTCTTCTTCAGCGACATTATTCCTGGACCTGCCGATCAGCAAGGCGGAGCACCACCTGTGGGCCAGCAGCAACCTGGAGATCAAGCCCAGCATTTAGGAGTAGCCTCCAGAGTCATGCCTACTGGGGATCCAGAGCCACCAGTTCAGCCCGTCCAGCCTGCAGAGCCTGATGATGGCACCTTAGTGGGTCACGTCAGGACATTGTTAGCTTATCAGGATCGTTGAGGAGATGCCTTACACCAGGCAGTGACAGATGCTCTGACCAGAGGAGGTCATCAAGGTAGCAGTACAGCCAACAGCTTCAAGCGCTTGAACCCTTCCTTCTTCAATGGTAGCGAAGATGCTATTGCCGCAGACCCTTGGCTTCAGGATACAGAGGTTATTCTAGAAGTAGCCAGGACTCTAGAAGACGAGAAGGTGGCCGTGGTGCGCTTGCAGTTATTGGATCTTGCCCGCAGCTGGTGGGCGGCGCAGGCCATTGGATTAGTGGCACCTTTTGCCTGGGCAGTATTTCATAAGAGATTCCAGACCAAGAATTTTGATGTTGTAGCTCAGTCCAACCTACAGACGAGGTTCACCAATCTGAAGCAGATGGACAGGACGGTCGACGGATATGCGGCCGAGTTTTCGAGACTTAGTCGATTTTCTCCCATCTTGGTAGCGACCGAGTTCGACAGAGCCCAGCTGTTCCAGCAGGGGCTCCATCTAGAGATCTTATTGGCAGTAGAGCAGTTTGAGCATCAGACTTTTGATGCAGTATTGAGAGCAGCGAGGAGGCACGAGTATACCTCCCAGAGGATCGTGGATAGGACCGGGGGTCGAAAGTGATCCCATGGCCAGATGAATCAGTCTTCAGTACCAGCCCCGGCAGCTAGGCCTTTGACCATTGGAGCTCCGAGGTGGGCGACCTCAGTGACGTCGGTTCAACATTCAACCCTGACGTACCCTCAGCAGCAGAAGCAGAAGCACTCTTCCGCAGTGGGATGTTCACACTGTGGGATGCCAGGGCATGTGGTATCAGAGTGTCGCAGAGAACAGGGTTTGTGCTTAGTTTGTGGTGCCCCGGACCACAGGGTTGGGAACTGCCCGAGCAGGGGGATTTCATCTTCATCAGCCTTTTCTAGTCCTTCAGTTAGGGGACCAGTTCCAGTACCAGTCCAGCAGCAGCAGTAGTACCCGTTCCCGAGGCCATTGTCGACGTAGGCCCAGGCATTCCAGCAGCAGAGGCCGCAGCAGTATGCCCAAGTCCAAGCCCTGATCCAGAGCAGACAGAGAAGCTTTCAGCAGAGGGGACCCGCACCCCGAGGACATGGTCAAGTGCTGGCTTTGACCATAGGAGAAGAAGGATTAGCACCAGGTGAGGTGGTGGCAGGTACGATTCTCGTCAACACCTTTCCGACTTTAGTATTATTTGATTCTGGTAACTCGTATTCATTTATGTCTGCATGATTCGCGACACGGATAGGACTGGAGCCCGAGTCATTATCAGTAAGGCTCAATATACTTACTGGTAACGGACTTGTGGGAGTAGATAGAGTGTTTTCCTCGTGTCGGATCGTAGTTAGCGGTAGAGAATTCTCCGCTAGATTGATAGAGTTCTCGATGGCCGATTATGATGTGGTCTTAGGGATGGATTGGTTGAGAGACCAGTATGCTAGAATAGACTGCCATATTGGCAGGGTAGTTTTTAGCATTCCAGGCGAGCCAGAGTTTTCCTTTTCCCGAGGTGAAGTTGAACCATCTCCTCCAGTATTGTGGATGGCAGTAGCAGCAGTGCAGTTACCTCGGATAGTCGAGGAGTTTCCAGATGTTTTTCCAGAAGATCTTCCAGGAATGCTGCCAAAGCGAGAGATCGAGTTTACCATAGACTTGATCCCAGGGACAGCCCCAGTATCAGAGAGAGTCTACAGGATGGCGCCGTCAGAGTTAGAGATATTGTACAAGATGATTGAAGAACTTAGAACCAAGGGATTCATTCGTGCTAGTGGATCGCCTTGGGGAGCCCCGATACTTCTTGTGAAAAAGAAGGATGGTACGTCCAGGTTATGTGTAGATTATCGTACCTTGAACTCAGTGACAATCAAGAACAGATATCCTCTCCCGAGGATAGATGACTTGTTTGATCAACTCAAGGGGGCAGCAGTATTCTCGAAGATTGATTTGCAGTCAGGATACCATCAGATCAGAGTCAGAGAGCAGGACATCCCGAAGACAGCATTCAGATCGAGGTATGGGCATTGGGAGTTCCTTGTTATGCCATTTGGAGCAACCAATGCGCCAGCTGTATTCATGGACCTCATGAATCGTATTTTCATGCCATACTTAGATCAGTTCGTGATTGTGTTTATAGATGACATCCTGGTATATAGCGAGAGTGAGGTAGAACATGAGCAACATCTCCGTGTGGTCCTTCAGATTCTCAGAGAGTACCAGTTGTATGCCAAGTTCAGTAAATGTGAGTTTTGGCTCGATCGCATTACATACTTGGGTCATATCATCACCAGAGGTGGAGTAGAAGTGGATCCCCAGAAGATCATGGCTATCGAGACATGGCCAGTACCCAGCACAGTTGCAGAAGTTCGCAGTTTTCTTGGCTTGGCCGGCTACTACCGGCAATTTTTTCAGACTTTGCTCGGATTTCAGCGCCATTGACCCAGTTGACCCGCAAGGATGTACAGTTTGCTTGGACAGCAGAATGTCAGGATTCTTTTAAGAAGTTGAAGAGAGGTTTAATGACGGCACCCATTCTCACGCTTCCAGATGGGACCGGGGGATTTTCAGTGTATTATGATGCTTCAGACAGAGGCTTAGGATGTGTTCTGATGCAGCATGGGAAGGTAATAGCTTATGCGTCATGCCAACTTCGTGATCATGAGAGAAATTACCCAACCCATGACTTAGAGTTAGCAGCAGTAGTGTTTGCACTTAAGCTGTGGAGGCACTACTTGTATGGAGATAGGGTGGAGATTTTTACCGACCACAAGAGTCTGAAGTATGTGTTCACTCAGAAGGATCTTAACATGTGTCAGAGGAGGTGGCTAGAGCTACTTATGGATTATGATGTCAACCTGCTGTATCACCCAGGAAAGGCCAACGTTGTTGCAGATGTATTAAGCAGGAGAGCCAGAGTTTATTTCCTAACAACACAACCAGAATTATTGGCAGATCTTCAGAAGATGGGTATAGAAGTTGTCCGTCCTACCAATGTGGCATTGATGGCCAACATGCAAGTTCAGTCCACTATAGTCGAGAGGATCCGGATGGCGCAGTCAACAGATTCTAAACTTTAGCGACTCAGAGCAGAGTGTGAGGCAGGACGAAGACCAGAGTTATGTATCCATGAAGACGGTACACTTCGACATGGGAGGCGTCTTTGTGTACCCAGTGGTGATATCAGGCAGGAGATCATGGCGGAGGCTCACAGTTTTTAGTATTCCGTTCATCCCGGTGGCACGAAGATGTATCGTGATATTCGTCACCACTTTTGGTGGAATGGCATGAAGAGGGAGATAGTCCGATTTGTCTCTTGATGTTTGGTTTGCCAATAAGTTAAAGCTGAACACCAGAGACCAGCAGGACTTCTTCAGCCTTTGCCAGTTCCATAATAGAAGTGGGAGCATATAACCATGGATTTTGTGACTGGATTACCTAGGTCCCCGGCCGGTAGAGATGCTATTTGGGTTGTTATAGACAGGCTCACGAAGGTGGCTCACTTTCTCCCATTCAGAGTTGGTCAGTCGACGGCTCAGCTAGCAAAGATGTACCTCAGACAGATCATCAGATTCCATCGTGTACCAGTCAGTATCACCTCGAACAGAGATTCAAGATTCACGTCACACTTTGGCGCAGCCTACAAGAGAGTTTGGGAACTCACCTCCAGTTCAACTCAGCTTATCATCCGCAGACAGATGGTCAGTCAGAGCGTACCATACGAACCTTGGAAGATATATTGAGATCTTGCACACTCGACTTCGGTGGTTCATAGGATAATCACCTGCACCTGGTGGACTTCTCGTACAACAATAGTTTCCAGGCCAGTATCCAGATGGCACCGTTCGAGGCATTGTATGGTAGAAAGTGTAGATCCCCGCTAGCATGGGACGATGTTGGAGAGAGGCAGATGCTCGGTCCGGAAATGATTGCTCAGACCATTGAGGTGGTCAGGAGAGTCAGAGATCATCTTCGAGTTGTCCAAGATCGCCAACGTCATTGGGCCGATTCTCGTCGGTGCCCCCTTGAATTCTCGATTGGCGACCATGTATTCCTAAGGATTTTGCCTGATCGTAGCGTCATTCATTTTGGCGTACAGAAAAAGCTTAGTCCTAGGTATATAGGACCGTTCGACATCCTGGAGCGAGTAGATGATGTGTCCTATCGTCTCGCTCTTTCGCCGTCGTTACGTGAGGTGCATGACATGTCCCATGTATCCCAACTACGACGATATATTCCGGACCCGAACCACATCCTAGATCATTCAAAATTGGTTGTTGGTACCAACCTTTCGTATGAGGAAAGGCCCGTGTCTATATTGGACCGGAGAGAGAAGATACACAAGAACAAGACTATTAATTTAGTCCGTGTTGCTTAGGGTCATCACTCTTTGGGTGAGTCAACATGGGAGCGTGAGGATGATATCCGATCGCGATATCCTGACCTATTTGACTCGTAAGGTATAATGTCTTTCTTATGCCTTATGCTCTCAATGCCTTGCTTGAATGAATGGTTGCTTGGTTGATTGCCTTGTTATAGCTTGCATGTGATTAGTATAGCTTGTCCTTGCTTCTCTAGCATCTTAATTAAATTCCGAGGACGAAATTCTTTTAAGGTGGGTAGAGTTGTAACGACTATGGTTCGTATTGCGTAATTGATATACGTATACGTATTATTTTACGTCTCATTACATGATTTATTTGGTATTTTATTTGCTTGGCTCGGTTCGGCTTGTTTGGTTCGGTTTTGTTGTGAACCAACCCTACCTACCACCACCCTCATCATTTATTAAACCCAACCCCTTTCTCTCTCCTCATTTACTCATCTTCTTCCTCACCATTACTCTTCACCTACCTGGGAGAGCTTAGGCAAGTGCAGCTTGCTTTATGGTGGAACTCAGTTTTTATTGTTCCATTGTCTTCTCCACAAAATTCTAAGACACTTTAGTACGTAGCATTTTTAATTTTTATGGTTCAATTTGTGTAGATCTAAGCTTGTTATATTTTTAGATTTTTTGGATTTTGATCTATCTAACTTTGTCATTTTCACGTTTTGATGGTTCCATGTTGTAGAGAATTTGATTCTGCCCCATTTTGAACTATGGAAGTCCGAATTCTGACCTCGGAGGAAGGATCTATGGAGCTTTGAAGCCATGGCTTTCCATACTTCTTCTTCTCGGACAAACGGAGAAGAAGAACAGTTTTCAGCCGCATGGCTGCCTTAGCCGCATGACTTTCATGCGGCAAATCTCCAATGCCGCATGGCATATTCTGCCGCATGAGCCCCTGAAATCCATTGCCGCATGGCTCCTGGCAGCTTCAGCCGCATAGCATTTCTTGGCTCCTGAGCCGCATAAAACCCATCCTCCCCGAGCCGCATGACCCTTATCCGTATGGCCTGACTTAGACGCATAGCTATCATTTGTTCCAACCGCATGAAGTCATTTCCCCCACATCAACATATGCCCATAATCTTTCAGCCGCATGAGCGCGCATCCGCATGAGCTCGCAGTCCCTTTAGCCGCATAGGCCATGGTTCCCTCCTGCCGCATATAATCCTATTGCCGCATAAAGCCCGCGTTTCCCTCAGCCGCATGGAACCGCATCTCCCGAGCCGCATACCCCTGTCCCCTCTTCTGGCCGCATAAAGTTATTATCCTTAGCCGCATGGCGTTGCTCCCCCGCAGCCGCATGTGCGCGCATCCCCTAGCCTCATGAGCTTGCTCCCCCACAGCCGTATATGCTCGTATCTTCAGCTGCATGCGCCTGTGTCCCCCGAGCCGCATGAGACCCGTATCCTTAGCCGCATGCGCCCGTTTCTTTCAGCCGTATGGCACTGTTTCTCCACTGCCGCATATGCCTGTAATCCTTAGCCGCATGGCTCTTCCATAGACCTTGTCCTTTTTTATTATTATATTATTATTATTATATTAAATGTTACATTTATGTCACGTTTTCTAACCCTCGATAGAATGCTTGTATCATGTAGATTTTTGTACATATTCCCAGAATACGATATTGGTCCGTCGTGGTACACTCTTGACAAGTAAACCTGACATGATATATCCCGATATGCTGTTGCGACGGCTAGCATGATATGACAAGAATGATTGGCTTGGACACCGTGGACGATTGTGTTTATACAAATAAACCAGTATTGTCTTGCATCATGTCTAGGACGGGAACCCCTGAATACCACGGTCAGGGGTACCTACTGAAATCGACTAAGGCTAATAACTAGAAAATCCAGTAGTCATGAAGAGATCTCCCAGCTGCAGGCAATCCCGTTATCTGGGCGCCCCATCATGGGATTTGTAGCCTACCGTCGAGTAGGACACATTTTCAGCACACTGTCATGTGTTGCACCCACTAAGCTACTTAAGGGTACATGCGTTCCTTGGACGATGTACCCACATAGATTAAATTCCCTAATTGCGTCTGGATAACCTGGATGGTCTGCAGGGCTTATGGCTGTTGGAATAATCTCATTGCATCTTGCTAGTAACTGGGCCTGTGATAACCCTAGTTAGTTAAAGTATCAAGCCGTACTCATTGCGTGGCCATGATTGATTGGATGGAGTCTAGCCCAGCCTAGTTTGTCCTGATCCTGTACAAGATTGTAAAATGACCTGATTTCTTGTGCCTTACTTATCGATAAATGACGAGAAACCAAGTTCTGTTCAGGTGAAGGGTTACAACCCCGGTCCTTGTTTGGTTTAAGGGTTGTAACCTGGTTATCTGAATAGTCCCATGGTTATCTTATCATATATCGTCATGATTATTTATGCTTACCTCAACAATAATGATCAGGGGACAAGTTCTGTTCAGGCGAAGGATTACAACCCCGGTCCTTGTTTAGTTTAAGGGTTGTAACCTAGCTCCTGGAGCAATTCTGTGTCCTCTCTTCGTTTATTGTCTTATTGCACCCTATGTCATGCTCGTCATATTTTTACCTTATCAACAGTATTTGAGACGGGTTTCTATTCAGGCGAAGGGTTGCAACCCCGGTCCTTGTTTGGTTTAAGGGTTACAACCTGGCTACTTGAGTGGTTTCCTCGTACTCAATTCACTGTTGTTGTCCCTGTTGTTATCAGTTTCTTTTATAATTATCCTGATATCCTCTTATTATATGCTGGTTTTAGTTCCTAAATGAAGCCTCCGTTGTGGCACTTGCTCTTTCTGGGTCTGACCCAGCTGGTTTTGTATGGCCAGATATCGGAGCAGCTCCTGAGGATCTACCTACCTTCCAGCCAGATGGTGACCACCAGGCGTAATCCTGGCAACGAGTGGGTTCCTTTTGTTCTTCCACTTTATTGTAAAAATATTCTTTTAAGGCGTTTAGCCGATGAGCACGTGTTTAACTCGTATTGCACCTTTATTTACTGTCTGCCTACAGGCTGTAACATGATTGACAAATCCTAGGGTTGATCATGTATGACTGAAACTCTTGCTAGTCTTGACATTTCGTACGACTGGCTTCATGATCATCCAAATATGTAATGTATGGGACGCCTTACTATTGTATATTTGGTGCTCTGACATCTTGTAACTGTTATTACTTGCTTGAGATTGAGACAATAGGCTTGTTCATGACCTTAGGAGACTGATGGCTTGTAGTTAAACCCTCATGTATCTAGACAGCCGTGACCGTATAGCGAGGTGGGTTGCACTTCAATATACGTAGCTGGCTATGTACGCCCCTGCTCTCCAGTATTCTGGTTCTAGGACGTTACTGCCTCGACACACACACAGGCAACACAGCTCACACATCCTCTTTTCTTCCTCTTTTTATATATATATATAAGTTATGTATATACCCTCTTTACTTTCAAATAGATAATTGTATATTTCTCAGATTTTTGACCCCACAGCAGCCCTACCAACAGCCCATACTCACCTCTCTCTCTCTCTCTCACACACACACTCTCTCATTCCTTCCCATTATATACTTATGTATATATATATATATATATATATATATATATATATATATATATATATATATATATATATATATAATTTTTTTATATAGCCTATGGTTTGTGAGTCAGTTTAGGATTAACCCAATGAGCCAACTTGGCCAAGTTGACCAAGTTGACAAAAGTCAACTTTGGGTCAAACTTGATCCAAATCGACTCAAACGGACTTGGAATGACTAGATAACTTGAGTTTGACCTAAAATTTGGTAAATGGACTAGTTGACTTATAGTTGACCAGGTTTGACCAGAGTTGACCAGGGTTGACCAGAGTTGACCAAGTGTTGACTTTGACCTAGAAGGACCTAGAATCATTTAGAATGCATTGTAGACTTTATCTATTTCATATTAGACACTTTGTAACCTATGGTTGTTCTAAATAGGACTCAGATACTCCAGTTCGGACTCTTATTCTCATCAGACAGTCGAGATACCAGGCGAGTACATTCTCTGACCGTTTCATACTTGTTAGGAATTATATTCTTGTCATAGTTTAATTTACTTGATGCTGATACGACATTATCACGGATTAGTACTATATGGATCTTTACATGAGATGTTATCGCCCTCGGGTGTATCGAATACATCATGTCATGTACTACAAAAATTTGTCAGATTAGTGACGTTCCAAAACGTCGCTAATCTCGGCCAAAACGTCGCTAAATTTACGTCACGAATTGAGCAGATTTTAGTAGTGATGTGCTTTTCACGAACATCATGTATTTCATGGACTCTTATTATTCATGTACACTCATGTGCTCTTATGTACTCTCATGAGCTTCATGTATAAACTATCATGTGCAAAAACATAACCTGTCTAGATCCTTGTGTGTTGATTAGGGCACGGGAAAGTAGAAATAGTCATGTGAACAATTCCAAAGTAGAATCATGTATAAACTCTGTAGTGTAATCATGTACAAATCAAGCCGTTCACATGTCTAGCTTGTACTCTAAACCACATAGTCACTTCCAGTTCTCTATTATCATATATAGATAGCTTTCATTATCAGTTTCTCTCTTTCTTTTCATGCTTATTTCTTATAGTGTTTTATGTATCTTATTCTATCACATGCTTTATATTTTCTGTCAAGATATGAACTGCGTGAGATGTATTATGCTCGTTCCCGTCTTGATTGGACTGTTGAAAATATTACAGGTGATGAGGAGGAGTTCTGCCCTACATATTATGGCACATGCTTAGATATCACCGGTGACTTGGACCCTCAGGAGGATCCAGCAGTCGCTGAGGACTTGCCTATTGTCTAGATTAGATTTCTAGACTAGTTTTTCTTTTAGTTGTCTTATTTGATGTACTTCCAGATATTGGTTATTTTGTGTTATTTGAACACTCAGATATTACTCTCATTTGTAGCTCTTGTTGGAGATTACTCTTTTATCTTATCCATCTTTTTTATTCCTTATTTCTACCTTAGATCCTGTGATTGAGTTGTACCTTTATATTGTCCTCCTTTTGGAGCGTATATCATTGGACATATACAGTTATATTGTTAGACGTTGTGACCTAGGACAACGTTCTACAGCCGACACTGCGGCGTAGGCTGGACATAACCACTTCTCGTGCCCTTACACTGGGTGCGGGTCGTGACACGATCATTATAAAAAATGGAGTTTGACACATAAATAGAGGAGAAAATAACTAATTAGTGTAGAAGCATGAAAAATATAGAGTTTATGCGGATCACAACTGACCGCATGAGTACTCTGGAACAAATTGACCTGCATAAAGAAGAGCCGCATGACAGACCCAGCATGTCCCCTGCGGCCCATCTTCACCAGACTGATTTTTGAGCCGCAGAAAGAATAGTTACTTATGCGGCCACGCTGATCAATCCGTGTGATAAAGCTGCCAAAACTCTGTCAAAATTGGCAAAAGTGACAGCTCTGACAACTCTGACACTCTAACAAAAAGAAGATAAGACGTGATCAGACAAAACGTCATGTCACCAGACTGGAGATGGCCATGCGGCCAAAAGGACTGCGACCCGAGCCGCATGAACCTTATGCGGCTCAATCTATGTGCTTCATACGGCCAAGGATAAACTGCAATCTGATCCGCATGAGCTTTATGCGGCCCAAAATATAGAACCTATGCGGCTCAAAAGTCCCCAAGCTACATACGGACTAAGGGAGACTGTCGTATGAGTCTTATGCGGCCCAGCATGGTCGAACATTGAAAGGCCTATGCGGCTCAAAATGACTCAAACAGACTGATCCTATCTTTCGATGGGACACGTGGCAGGCTGACCAAGTCAAAACCACCCAGATTTGCTTCAACGATATCTCAATAAGTCACCAGCTGGCGACCAAGGAGCGGGTCTTTGTGTGCTGCTGTAGTCATGTGGCCACGCCACCATCTATGCGGCTTAAAACATATATCACTATAAACAGCTGGATAACACACCCATGCAAAAGGCTGGCAACCTACGAAGGGCAATTTCTTCAAGAGCAATGATTGCGTCAGATAGTCCAAGGAGTAAGGCAGAGTTGCTACACTTTCTCGAGCCTCTATCGTCACCCCCCAGAATCAAAAATAAATAATTGTTCTTAGATTGTTTACTAGGATTTCTTTCTAGGCTTTATTTTATACAAGCGAGTTTGCAATCAAGTTCAATTCATTTATAATTTGTTGTGCTTGATATTTTATAGCAAACACGATGGCAACTCTGCTGGGGAAATCCTTCTCTTTTGATGAGAAGTTGGTGATGCAATCTGATGTGTCTAAGCCCTGCTCTACTGCAGCAGACACATCGACTTGCCGCAGTTTTTGCAACTGGATTAGGCACTGATCAGCCTCTGCCAGCTTGTGCTCCAGAAGGACGATCGCCCCTTCTCCACCCGGAAGCATCTTCAGTAGGTTAATCTGGCCTTGGGCACAGTGACGGGCCACGACAAATGAAGTCCCTCTTCTTGAAGTAGCTTCAACCCCTCATTTTAGATGACGGTAGAAGCTCTCGACTATATCCCTTGACGATTCGTCTAGATTCTCCAAAGAGGACGACGTCGAAAGAATATCAGCCAAGGAATCTGAAGGCGTGTGAGAAGAAGGCATAGCGGAGCTTGATGACCCTGTCAGAAAGGAAACAAACTCCGAGCGACGAGACTCCTGCACAGCAGCAATCTCTTCTTCCGCAGCCCGAAGGAGCTGAAGACTAGGCAGAGTGGAGGGTTCAATCTCCAGGAAAGAGGCAGCTTCAATCGACATCCACCGATGCTGGTACAGGAACCACCGCCTCTACCATCTGCACTTTTGGTATAAGCAGCTCTGAACTCGGCTCAGCAGGGTTTTTTTCGATTGGAAGGAGAGGAGGTTCACTTCTTCTCTTCGGTAAGAGGTCCGCCCCGACGTCTTCCACTATCTCCTCCTATGCGGCTATGTCAAATGGCAATGAATTGGAGCACTGCCTATAGATCCAGAACAACCGACAATCAGCTTGACTCGAAAGATATGAAGAAAGAGCGAATGAACCTCCTTATCGGTAAAAATATGACATAGCTTACCAGGGGAGGGCGGTGGAGACCGCGGCTCGCTCTGGACAGTCATAATTTCTTCTATTGTCCCAATATCCTCCTCAACAGCAATATCTGAATCACCTGCATCTACCACTCCATCCCCGGTCGACCCGAAAGGAGATGTAGCTGGGTCTGTTGCGACCAACTGAGACCCTGTAGCCTCGATATTTGGTTCTGCAAAGCTTGTACCTTCTTCGACCCGGGTGCCCGTAACTGAAGGAATCTTGAAAACAGCATCGAGCTCCGGAGGGTTTATGTCTTCCAAAGCTTGCACAAAGGAAAAAGAGAGAAACAATAAGATAAAATCCCAAAAGTGACATGGGGGTCAGTCAAAATAAAATTTCCCTCTGGAAGAGTTTCGACGTCACAACCCTCTTCCGTAATGTCAGACCCTCGATTCCTAAACGCAACCCATTTTTAGGAACAAGGCCTGTCAGCAACAGAGAGTCCACACTTACTTTGCTTACGCGAAGGACTCGGCACAGGAGAAGGCAAGTGCGTCACCGAAGTACTTGCAGGGTGTGACAGACCGTTGTACTCATCCTCCTCTTTCGTATCAGTCGAATCGGAGTCAGACACTTCAACGGCTTTCGCCTTCCCTGCCCTATTCCTCTTTTTGGGCTCCTCGCATTTCTCCGCCAACTTAGTACCGGTTATGAAATTGGTACTTATGTCGAAGTCGTGGGGAGGCCCATTCACGGAGACATGGTGAAGGGCCGCCATGTACGAGATACGCACTGAACCCCCGATATCTGGTAAAGAAAAGCTGGTTCGGGTGTGGACGACACTTTAGTAATGCCAGGCCCTGATGCCATCCAGGACGCTGCCCTCATAACCTATCACGACCCGCTCCCGAATAATCGGACACGAGTCGGACACGCCCAGCCTTCGTTGTTAAACACGACGAAGTAAGCTGTACCAATTTAGGGAAATCTAACCAGATAATCATGAACAAGTATGAAATCATAGCATCTATAAATGTATCCCAAACCCAGAGTAAAGTACAAGTCTCAGAATTTATTACATTCCAGCAAAATGAAAGATAGAGTCTACTAGTCTCAAAATACATGGAAAATGTAAAGTGCTAATGGTAAAGCTCTAGGCTTCTGCAGCCTCTAAGTCGAGAGCAACTCCAGCTAGCTCTCCTACATCTACTGGCTCTCGGCCATAATATGTGTCACAAAGGGCCTCCAACTCACCTGCAACATATCCTATTCAGGAGCGGAGCAAAGTACAGTTCTAGGTAATGAAAAAGACATCATGATATGAAAGTACAAAGGGAACATGGTATGTAAAGTACAAGAAAGAACATGGTGTATAAGCACATGAAAGAACATGGTATCTCAGGAAACACAGGAACTAAGTACAAGATATCTCCTGAACATGTGTGCACAATATTTGAAATATAACTAAGTATGTGACCGGCTAGGGATAAACACATGAAAGCACATGAATGGTACGGCTTAGGGCCCGCGTGCACGATGCGGGGTCTAAGCTAAACACACCTGAGTTGTTTCTTGGGTTTGGTCACATAAATAGTATATTTCCCCTCCCCAGGTACAAGTAATAAGAACAAGGAACATGAGCACCAGAAAAACATGTCGTTTCGCAGTGTGTCAATCAAGGAAGCACATGATATAATGAAATGTACAAGACCTTAGAGTGTACTTGCCTTGCTCCAGGAAAGTACGGGTGAAGATCGGAGCTAGATGTCCTCTTGTTTAAATTAAGTACAAGTTGATTAATCTAACAATTTATAATTTATTTTTTCTCTGAAATTCTAACCATGCTCATTATGAATTTTAAAAAAAACTAATTTGATTAATCCTCAAAAACATTTTATGAAACCAAAGACAGCTACCCCATAATACTCTGAATTTATACTGATTAGTTATGCCATAACTTGAGGAAAGAAATTCTAAGTTAATACAAGCTTTACATCAATAGTCTGACTAAGCCTTAGATGCTCTTAAATTAAAACCATTCATATTCTGAGTATCAAACTTGCCGTTTGATAAAATGAAATAATAACTAAAATAGAACAACCCAAACAATGATCCTTAATATAATTAAAAACTTGTAAAATTGCTCAACATATTAGCAGAGAAAATCTACACAGTCCCTTTTCAAAAAGATACTCAACACTATTCTTAGTGCCCCAACCAATCACTCCAGTATGCTAATTAGGGATACATAACAAGCCAAAATTAGAGACATAAATGAACCCCATACTCTCAATATACAATTTAACTAAGAGAAAATATAATTTATAAAAATTACAATTTAAATAAACTCCTCAAAACTGAGACAGGCTACGGTCTTCAATCTCAGGAAGTTCTACCAACTCCCATGCTGTAGGGGAACTCAACTCTGGACACAACAAGGAACTCGGACACGGCTTGCCAGGAAAGAAATGGTCCCAACTATCGAATCTCTGCATCCCATCACTACGGACACGATCCACTTGGATACGAGCCACCAATAGACACGAATAAATCAACCCAAACACGAACACATCAACCAAACACGAACACGACACGAATCAGCGAAACTCCAGACACGATCCAAATCCAAAAGAGTCGACACGATGCTCGAACATCAACACAACAAAAACTCAGCAGAAGCAAACTATATACACGAGATTTAGAAAGAGATTCAAATAAAGTTTACCTCAACAAGAAGCTCCCAATCAACGATCGCGAACACAATGCCTACTGCTCGACAGTACTCCCGAACATAAATTCTCCTTACTGGTTTATGCATCAAATTATCGATCTATAAGCAACTAGTAGGAAGGATTCTGCCTTCAAATAATCTAATCCCCAAAATAAAAGAACAGAGGATGAATCGATACTTACCGATAAGGAACTCGAATATGATCACTGCTCTAAGGAAATCCACTCATCCGATCTGCAACAGTACTGATCCACTGATCAGTAAAATTCGCGAGAAGAGGGAAAAAGGAAAGAATCAATAAATCGAAATAGCATAGTTACCAGAAATTGCTGAGTTCCAGCCAACCGACAATCCTAACGAATCCCTCGATGGCCAAGTTATGGCGCTGCAACCACCCGACACAAGGACAGGACTCAAATATCGAACAAACTTAGCTCAACAAAAAAATTTGATAATCAGTAGGGATCAACTACTGTACTCACCGGAAAGAGAATCGACAGGATCGCGAAGCCGAACCGTCGATGGTCGCTGCCACAGGAACTCGGAGCGTCGCCGCCGCGATCGGAGTACGTCGCCGACTGTCAAATCTAGCCCGCGTACACTGCTGCTCTAGAGGTCGAGGAGGAGAAGATCGCTGCTGCTACCGCTTGCTGTCTCCACCGCCTGCTGGCTAGGTTTCTTCTCCGCGAGATTTGGGGAACAAGGAGAGAGCTCCTCGGAATTAGAGAGGAGAAGAATGAAGAATGGGATATAATTCTCTCTCCAGCCGAAATATAAGGAGAAAGGCTATTAGGCATTAAAGCCCCTCCACCAAATTGCTCTTTAACAACCTAGCCCTCACCCTTTTCATTTATTACAAACTTGATCGGAAATTTGTTAAACAATTGTTTAGGAGATTTTGAAAAATTGGGGACCACTTGAATTAGTTGTAACCAACTTTTGAATTAAAAAATATTCCTGCTCCAAATTTTTTTCCCTCCAAAATATTCATAAAGTATATATATTATAGGAAAAGAGGTGAAGTATCATTAAAAAAATTTAAATTCCACTAAAAATGGGAAAAGTGGAGTTACATAACCAAAGCAGGGACTCGGGTTGTCCAAAAACAACTGGCAGTACCCAAATTGCCATGAATATCGGCTGGATAAGTAAGGTTCCGATAAAACGATGTTACGGTTGCAATACACCAGATGTGCAGGACGGTTATTCTGTAACCAACGAAACATCTTCTCGAATAGGATCTGGGGCACAACACCGCCATCAAGATAAAGATGCCTCATTTCCTCATCGGTGAAAGGTGGGACCGACACAAAAAAAGAATACATGTCAACCCGAGCGAGCACAATACGTCAGTCGAGCATAGTTGAAAGGTCCAAGGCATATCATAGTACTGATAGATGAACGCATCGTTGACCGTCGCATTCCCCTCAGGGCCAGGTCGCATCAGAGAGGGGCAGTGCATTAGCAGCCACCCCATCAAATAGTGGTAGGGCAACTCGATTCGGTTGAAATCCTTTGCAACATCATGAGCTATGGTTCTGGCCATAAAGATACGAAGGCCCCGATGGATGCTGCACACCATAGCTGGGAGTAGAGCTAGCCTGCCTCCGAAGACTAATTTGACAGCAGGGAGGATCAGGTTGTGGCTGATTCTCTCAATAGAACTAGAACCCCCTGAGACAACACAGATCCTCAGCCATATCATCAGGAACCCAGCCAAGATGGCTTTGTCAGACAAGAGTTGGGTATCTTGATAGAAGTAGCTGAATGTGTCGGATTGGCTTTCGAATCTATCACCAGAAGCTTTGGTCCTCTTGGCGCTTTGCACTTGAGCATCCACCCATGTTTGAGTCTGAGGGCTCCGAGGGACAACCCGGCCCGAGGCCCCTAGGTCGAATAGGTAACTGATCCAAGCCTTGGTATGGGGAAGGGTCTCCTCAGAGCTTTCATCCTTTTTCTTTGATATTTGCTGACAAGTGCTATGATGACATAACACTTCCCGGTAAACGGCAACGAACTTGGGGAACCGCTGCTCTAAAACCTCAAAATCTTCATCCGTAGAGTAAGCTCCTCATAAGCCTCGTCTCCCCAGGGCAACTTGGAGACGTCATGCATTTTATGGAGAGCAAGTCCCATCTCCCCAGCAGGCATAAAAAAGGTCCCCGTACGACGGTTGTACATCTCGAGGAGTCTATGAACAACCTTATGTTCATAGGAAGATCGTAGCAGGTGCCCCTTATGGCATAATAGAGGCCGAGCTGACGTAAAGTATCCTCATACCGTGATAGAATCTAGAGTGTCAAGTTGACCCACAGAGGAGAACGATACATCCAATTCGGCAGCGACAGTCTACCCGTGGGATATGATCCTTTGCGAGCAATCTGGTTCAGGAAGGTGTCGGCTTCAGAGAACCTGTTATTATGTCTCAACTCATTTATAAAACTACCGGGGGCTAGTCCGAAGACAGAACAACTGACTGACTCCCTGGTCGCAACCACCGACCGTGCTCGTCTATTATAATGGATATTGCCTACGAAGATTGCCTGCCGGTCCTGAGTTATAGGATCCGTCATTCGCCTCTCGATAGGCACCATGTTAAAACTTGACAGGGAGAAATGGCGTTCCATCTGAGGAAGGTGAATCGCTATCCCGTTGGAAATAAAATCTCAGCTTTCAGATACCTCCAGTATGCGGGGGTTCGAGACAACTATAGCATCTCCGAATAAGAACACATGCTTCAGATGAGTGTCCCCCAATTTTTCAAAATTCATCATATTGAGTAAGTAAAAGAATGATTGGTTCCTGATCTCCCTTAACCTGTCTACAGGTTGATTGCAGGTAATTTGAGATGACACACGTTCGACTATCTGGTCAAATCTCATACCCAACGCAGATTGGGCATATCCTATCAAGAGTTCTCCCGATGGAGCTGTGGGCAAGGTCACTGCAAAGGACAAAGCATAAATAGTTAAAAGAAAACAAAGTTTATTCTTCAGCTATGTGGCCTAGCCAAACAGGACCTATGCGACCTAGTTATAAGGGATGCACATGCGGCTCAAGAACATGAGATGCATGCGGCTCAATCGTATAGTCCCGTTAGGCAGCACTCATGCGGCTCAATCATGAGGCACTTACACAGTTCTATTATGCAGTGCTCATGCGGCCAATCATGAGGCATTTATGCGATCCAAGTTATACAATGCTCATGCGGCTCTGTCAGGAGGCACTTATGTGAATCAGTCTTGAGTCACTTATGCGGTTCAGTTATGCAGTATTCATGCGGGTCGATCAAGGAATCACTTATGCGGTTCAGTTATGAAATACTTATGCGGCCTTGACAGGGTCAATTATGTAGCGCTCATGCGACATAGTCACGAGGCACCCATGCGGCCCTATCATATAGAACACATGCGGTCTAATGAAATAGGGCATGCATCGATCATGTCCGATGCACAGAGGCGACGCATAACAGGTCGACGCATAAAATATACGATATGGCCATTCAAAAATTAAAGTCGTCGTCTTCCTGTCGTTCTTACCCTTGATAGGGGGTGCACGTCAGGATGAATGGAAGGAGAATCCACAGCTCTCGACGGAGAGGCGGGTCCCTTTCCTTTGGCCGCAGCATCAATCGACTTGGAAGCTTTTGGAGCCATGGCTAAACAGAAAGCACGACAGGGACAATGAAGACGAAGGAGAAGAAGGTGAAGGAGAAAAATCTCTTCCTCCGAATGACCCATATTTATAAGGTTTTTCGAAAGTGTGCCATTTCGATTCTCGAGTCCATTAAAGATAATGATGACATTTGGGAATTTTATCCTTAGTAACCCTCAGCTTTATCTCGAAAAAAGAGCCCAAATCAAAAACCAAATCAAGGCATTAAATGCAGCAGTGACAACTGGCAGACAAGATCTCCCCGCGGCTCAAAAATGTCCCTGCGGCACGACGTCTCTCCTGACTCAAAGATTTTCCTGCGGCTTGACATATGTCCATGCTTCTTATTCAAAGTATTCCAAATTTGCAATTTGAAAACTTTGAAGGGGGTCTTGTAGAAGCATGAAAAATATGGAGTTCATGCGGATCACAACTGACTGCATGAGTACTCTGGAACAAATTGACCCGCATAAAGAAGAGCCGCATGACAGACTCAGCATGCCCCCTGCGGCCCATCTTCACCAGATTGATTTTTGAGCCGCAGAAAGAATAGTTACTTATGCGGCCAAGCTGATCAACCCGTCTGATAAAGCTGACAAAACTCTGTCAAAATTGGCAAAAATGATAGCTCTGACAGCTCTGACAACTCTGACACTCTAACAAAAAAAAGATAAGACGTGATCAGACAAAACGTCATGTCACCAGACTGGACATGGCCATGCGGCCAAAAGGACTGCGACTCGAGCCGCATGAACCTTATGCGGCTCAATCTATGTGCTTCATGCGGCCAAGGGTAAACTGCAATCTGAGTCGCATGAGCTTTATGCGGCCCAAAATATAGAACCTATGCGGCTCAAAAGTCCCCAAGCTACATGCGGACTAAGGGAGACTGCCGCATGAGTCTTATGCGGCCCAGCATGGCCGAACACTGAAAGGTCTATGCGGCTCAAAATAACTCAAATAGACTGATCCTATCTTGCGATGGGATACGTGGCAGGCTGACCAAGTCTCACCCACCCAGATTTGCTGCAACGATATCTCAACTAGTCACCAGTTGGCGGCCAAGGAGCAGGTCTTTGTGTGCTGCTGTAGCCACGTGACCACGCGACCATCCATGCAGCTCAAAACATATATCACTATAAATAGCTGGGTACCACACCCATGCAAAAGGCTGGCAACCTACGAAGGACAATTTCTTCAAGAGCAAGGATCGCGTCCGATAGTCCAAGGAGTAAGGCAGAGTTGCTACACTTTTTCGAGCCTCTATCGTTACCCCCCAGAATCAAAACTAAATAATTGTACTTAGATTGTTTCCTAGAATTTCTTTCTAGGCTTTCTTTTGTACAAGCAAGTTTGCAATCAAGTTCAATTCATTTGTAATTTGTTGTGCTTGATATTTTATGGCAAACAATTAGTAGGCCGACATGTCCTTTGCTGCTCAAAGAAAATGAGGAAAGATGAAACAACAAAGATGTGAGAAAGTGGAGAAGTTGAGTTAGGTTAGGGTTTTGTAAGTTGAAAAAAGTTTGGGGTTATTTAACATGCCTATTATTTTTTTTTGTCTAAACGTCAACTTCTTCAAAAAAAAAAAGAAAAAGAAAAACCCTTGTGACATGTATTTATGTTTCTTTTTAAACTCGCATTATCGTATAGTAGAAGTTGCGCACATGCGTTATACGTGTCTTTTGTCTGTATTTTTTTTCTTGCTTTTTAAATGTATACTTGCATGACAAACTCATTTTAAAATAATATAAAATATTTTGAAGCAAATTTATTTTTAGATGGTGAACATTTATTGTAGTTGGAAGTGTATAATTATTAGTCGTTAATAATTATATTAGTAGAAAGATATGTAATTTATATATTTTACCCTGAGTTAATTTAAGCATATTTTAATCTCTACTATTATAAAGAGCCTTGGAAACGGCTCAAAATGAGACATCTAAGTCGTATGTATGTACTAACGTAATTAACAGACAAAAAAAAAATTCTAAATTTTTTCTAGCTAATGCGTATGTATTGTTTTCCATCGTAACAAAAAGTTTACTAATTCTTTGTCATAGAAAACAAGATGACGACTACCAAGAAAATAGTTCAAAGTTAATGTGGACATAACTATCTTCTGTAGACATTACTAACTCTAGAGAATAGTAATATAATAGACCATCTCTTCGGTCGGTATTACTAACTTACTAACTTACTAACTCAACTAGAGAATAATAATAGAATATATTATCTCTAATAAGCTCGGAGTTAGAAATAGGAAATCCATAGAGCAACTGGGTAGAAAAATGTTAATTTTCTAACTTTCCGAACATATATCCAAAGCTTATAAACATATCTATAAAAATGTAATTAAAATATATTAAATATTTAAATTATATTTAAACCATAATTATCCAAAATTTTAAAAACATGCCTATAACAAATCCTAATTAAAATGTATTTAAACCATAGTTAAACTATTTTAATATAATTCAAATTTTTATCTAATTTTTTAATAATGTCAAAGAATTTTTTTCCTCTTTGATATGTGCAACGCACGTAAAAGTGACTACTATATATAAAATTGGAGAAGAAAACTTTTGAAATTTTCAAGATAAAATTTAGAACTTTTCTTATTAATACTAATCACACTCAAGTGCGTTCCACGTTCAAAAAATGTACAATATTGTTGAAAATTAGATAAAAGTTTAAATTATATTAAAATATTCTAAATATTATTTGAATATATAATAATTACAATTTGTTATAGATATTTTTTTAGAATTTTGGAGATATATTCAGTTAAATAATGCAATGTATTTAGTTTAAATGTAATAAGAATACGGCAAATTATAAGGGCACAGCCTTTTTTACTCGGGGCTAGCCAGGATTAGGGTTAGCCAGGTTTTGAGGAAGTTTTACTCGTGCTGTCCAAATTTTCTATTCAGGGGCTGTCCATTTTCTTCTTCTCCACTCTCTCTCTTCACAAACCCTAGCTTTCTTCTTCTTCTTCTTCTTCTATCCATCTTTTTCTTCTCCACCATTTCCATTCTCACATCTTCATCAAAACCCTAGTTTTTTTTTCATCATCATCATCTTCTTCTTCTCCACCGTTTCCATCATCACCATCTCCATCAAAACCCTAGTTTCCTTCTCTTTCCCAATTTCGATGGCACCCAAAAAATTAAATAAACCCTAAAATGTATGAAAATAAAGGTTAAATACTTCTTTCCTCACAAAGAATGCATGAAAATAAATCCTAAAATGCATATTTCACTCTATTATCAAGATTGAAATAAACCCTAATATATTTTTTTCATTCGGGAATGTCGACTTTAGGACTGCCCAGAAATTGTGGCAGTCCTGAAAGGAACTTGCTGTACAGCAAGTATCTTTCAGGACTGCCTCAATTTCTGGCAGTCCTCAATATGTCTAGGACTGCCAGAAATTGTGGCAGTCCTGTTGTAGAGCATGTCCCTTTCAGGACTGCCACAATTCCTGGCAGTCCTCATTACTTCTAGGACTGCCAGGAATTGTGGCAGTCCTCATTACTTTCAGGACTGCCACAATTCCTGGCAGTCCTCATTATCTTTTATACCTACCACTTGGATAGCCCTGAGTAATTTTTTCAGTGGCAAACTTGTAAATAATGAAAAACTAACACTTGGACAGCCCTGAGTAAAATGTGCTGTGCCCTTATAATTTACCTAAGAATAGACATGCGATAGTTAGAAAGATTTTTTTTATTTAATGAAGGATATGCATACGAGTTGGACGACTCATTTTTGAGTTGTTTTTAAGCCGCATTATAATAGTAGAGATATAATACTGTATGTATACAAAATTAAAAAAATATATAACTATATTGAAAAGAAGGGGTGAGAAGATGTTAAAAGTAGGTGAAAGACACTAGGACCGGATCTGACCCGTACCAAAATTTTCCATAATGTTAAAGGCCACCCCTTTTTACTAAGGGCCACCAACCTACTAAGGGCAACCATCCTACACTTATATTTTTACTAAGGGCAACCTAAAATGAAACATTTTACTAAGGACTACCAAAGAAAAAAAAAGAAAACAAAAAACAAAACCCAAACCCCCCCTTCCCGTTCGTTCCCCCCTCCTCCACAAAATTCCCTCCCCCCTCCGACAGCCCCCCCTTCCCCGTTCGCCCCCCCCTCCGACTGCTGCACGCGGCGTCGGCATGGAACATCGAAGGCGCACGGGCACGGCACTACGATGCTCACCAGAAAGCGTTGGGAGCAAAGTCGACGCGCGGCTGATAGGGCTGCTCCGCCTCCGGCGACCACGGTGCTCGCCGGGCTGCGCAGGTTGGTCGAGTGCCACCGAGCTTTTGGCCGCTCGACGCTTGGCGCGGTCAGTGCTATGGCACGGATGCTCGTGTTGGACGACAACTGGTGATAGGAAAATTTACACAAAATAACCTGCGTTGGCCTGCAGTCTAGGAAATTTTGCTAAAATAAATGTTAGAATGTTACTAAAATTTCCTAAGTATAAGGCTGCAGTCTAGAAAATTTGCTAAAATAACGGTTAGAATGTTGCTAAAATTTTCTAAGTACAAGGCTGCAGTCTAGAATGACCGCCCACGTCATCCCCAAACCGACGTTGGCCTGCAGTCTAGGAAATTTTCCTATCATTTATAAATGTTAGATATGTTAAAAAGGGTCCTGCGTTGGCCTATGTCGGTTTGGGGACTGCAGACTAGGCCTGCAGTCCTCAATGTACTTAGGACTGCAGCCTTGGCCTGCAGTCACTGTAGCCATCCTCTTCTTCAAATTTGGTGGCCCTTAGTGTTTTGAAAATGACAAACTTGTAATTTTTTTAAAATTTTAAATTAGTGTCCCTTAGTAAAAAGGGAGTGACCTTTAACATTTGCCTTTTTATTTTCTATTTTATACTACTGGCTACTACTATGTTTTATAAAATTTAAAAAGAATGAGAAATAGCCTATTATTTATGGGTTTTTCTATGGGCACTACCAAAATTGCTAGGGGCTAGCCCAAAATTTTTTAAGTTTATTACAAGTTTGCCATCCAAATTTTTTGCTAGGGGCTAGCCCAAGCACAACTATAAATACCAATTTTTATTTTCTCTCTCCTTCTTCTCTTTTCTTTTCTCCCTCAACTATTTTCTTCCCTCCTTCTCTTCTCTTAGGTCATAGAATTAAAACCCTAAATTATTTCTTTTCTTCCTACATTGTTGGCAAATTGTTCTCTCCCTCAACTCTAGGTCATTGACTTCTCCAAATTTTTGGTAAGTCATCGAACTATACTATGTTTCATGTTTTAAAGAAGAATTTCACATATTAAAGTTGAATTATGTGTTAAATATAGCAAAATATTGAACATGGATCAACCGGGACCATCAAACGTTCCCGCCACGTCCGAAGACAACTTTGATGCATCGGAAGCTCTCTTGGTAACTACATTTGAACTTGAGCTCGGACCTAAACTTGTGCTGTGACACAGAGGACTGCCAACACTCAGGCAGTCCCGATCATAGAATAGGACTGCCAGAGTGGAGGCAGTCCTTCACAAAAGAAGGACTGCCAGGACCCTGGCAGTCCTACAAATAGGTAGGACTGTCAGGGTCCTGGCAGTCCTTCTTTTGTGAAGGACTGCCTCCACTCTGGCAGTCCTATTCTAGAGTTCTATTGCAGTCCTTCACAGAAGACGGTCTTGCTATTAACACAATTTGCTATTTATGGACACCAATCTTATGCATGGGCCTAATCTATGAAACCTATTTACTTTAGAATTTTGTATAATTGTACTAACCAAAGAACATTTGTTGTAGGACTTGAGATCTTCCGATTTGGCGATACCGACTCCAATTGCAGTCAATGTAGCCCATTTATTTTGGACCGATCTATGTTTTGAATCAAGCGAGGGTGCGGTACATTGGTGTCGAGAAGTCGGACGGGAAAACAACATTGTTCTAGTGATATCCAGATCGGCCCGAAATCGACCGGGACGACAAACTGTGGTGGTGGGCTGTGAAAGAGGTGGTGTGTTCAGGACGCACAAGAAAAACACAGTAGAAGTTAGCCAAAGTAAAGTTCCAAGAAGAAATATTGGAACGAGGAAATGTGGTTGTCCATTCACGATACATATCAGAAACTTAGAAGAGGGAAAATGGACAGTAGAAGTGAAGAATGGAACCCACAACCATGAGTTTGCCAAGACACTATTGGGTCATCCGTATGTCGGACAGTTGAACAATACGGAGAAGAAGATAGTCGAAGACTTGACCACCTCCGGAGTTGCACCGAGACAAATATATTCCGTCATACGACATGAAGATGAGAAAAACATGTCTACAATGAAGACAATATACAACGCCCTAGCTTCCTCAAACGCTGTCCGGACGAAATCAAGAATGGCGATGCAAGAAGTGCTCAAGTTGCTTGCCGATAATCATTATGTTGAGTTCCATAGAAGACACCCCCAGAGTAATGAAGTATTATCACTCTTTTGGGCTCATCCTGATTGCACAAATTTGGCCAGGTCCTTTGCCGACGTGTTAGTCCTTGAATGCACGTACAAGACAAATAAGTTCAAGATGCCTCTGTTTCATGTTGTCGGGTTCACCTCTACTTGGAAAACATTTCCAGTGGCATTTTGCTTCATGAAGAGTAAGAAGCTTGAAGACTACACATGGGCGTTGGAGAAACTGAAAACACTTTACACTGGTCATACACAGCCGTCAGTATTGGTTACCGATGTGCGCTCCTCCGACGGACCACAGAGTGTCTAACCAATGTACTATAGGTCTGATCGGGGATCACTTCGTTGTACTAAAGATGATCGCTCATTCTCCGATTCCTCCACCTTCAACAGTTTGGTACAAAAGAGCACCGGTCGAAGCCATCGCTTGGACCACACCTTTCGTTGAGCAGGTCAACCATTGTAAGAGGTTGTTGAAGATTGAGGAGCCAAGAGACTTACCTGCTGACCACTACGACGTCGAAATCGACTAAGTATAGATATATTTACAGTCTAACATTTTGTATATGGAGGACCACTTTTGTATACAGTGAAAAATGAAGTCCAGTAATATATATATAGAAAATTTGAGTTATATGTGTTTGATTTTGCGTACCTGTGTTATACGTGCCTACCTGTGTACTATATGTGTCTGCCTGTGTTATATGTGTTTACCTGTGTCTACTTGTGTTATATGTACCTACTTGTGTCTTATCTGTGTTATGTGAGTGTCCACTGTCATATCGTTTCAGTTTGAGAAACTGTTACAGAGGATCAGTATCAGGACTGCCAAGATTGTGGCAGTCCTAACTTTGAGTCTCTGTGATGAATTTCTGTGTGAATAAAATTCACACAGAGGCTCAAAGTTAGGACTGCCCAAGCCATGGCAGTCATACACTGAAGTAGGACTGCCAGGACCCTGGCAGTCCTGTCAAAAACTTGCTGTAACAGCAAGTTTAGGATAGGACTGCCAGGGTCCTGGCAGTCCTACTTCAGTGTAGGACTGTCAAGATTGTGGCAGTCCTAACTTTGAGTCTCTGTGATGAATTTCTGTGTGAACAGAATATCATCACAGAGGCTCAAAGTTAGGACTGCCCAAGCCATGGCAGTCCTACACTGAAGTAGGACTGCCAAGACCCTGGCAGTCCTGTCTAAAACTTGCTGTTACAACAAGTTTAGGATAGGACTGCCAGGGTTCTGGCAGTCCTACTTCAGTATAGGACTGCCAAGATTGTGGCAGTCCTAACTTTGAGTCTCTGTGATAAATTTCTGTGTGAATAAAATTCACACAGAGGCTCAAAGTTAGGACTGCCCAAGACATGGCAGTCCTACACTGAAGTAGGACTGCCAGGACCCTGGCAGTCCTGTCTAAAACTTGCTGTTACAGCAAGTTTAGGATAGGACTGCCAGGGTCCTGGCAGTCCTACTTCAGTGTAGGACTGCCATGTCTTGGGCAGTCCTAACTTTGAGCCTCTGTGATGATATTCTGTGTGAATAAAATTCACACAGAGGCTCAAAGTTAGGACTGCCACAATCTTGGCAGTCCTACACTGAAGTAGGACTGCCAGGACCCTGGCAGTCCTGTCTACAACTTGCTGTTACAGCAAGTTTAGGATAGGACTGCCAGGGTCCTGGCAGTCCTACTTCAGTGTAGGACTGTCATGGCTTGGGCAGTCCTGATACTGATACTCTGTGTGATGATTTCTTTGTGGGACAACACACAGAGACTCAAAGATTCATCACAAATTGCCACAAAGTTTAAGATTGCCACAGAGTTCAAATTGCCACAGAGTTTAAGATTGTCACAAAGTTCAAATTGCCACAGAGTTCAAATTACAACAGAGTTCAAATTCATGACAAAAGTTGAAATTGCCACAGAGTTCAAATTGCCACAGAGTTTAAGATTGCCACAAAGTTCAAATTGCCACAGAGTTCAAATTGCAACAGAGTTGAAATTGCCACATAGTTCAAATATCCACAATAATTTATCAAGTGTACGTTACTAATCCACAACCAACTAAAGTTTGAAACATGAAAAAATCAAAATCCATCTACATATCATGCTGGGCCTTGGAACGAGACTCCCTATTGTTCATGAAGGGGAAGTCGACCACGTCGTCGATGCGCTGAAGCTCGTTGGCGACGGCAACACAGTCATCACTTTGGCAACCTCTCCGGAGTGTCTGCGCCAACTCCTTCACCCTTTGAGACTGAAAATGAAAGTATAAATGAATTAAGTCTACAAACATAAAAATCTCAGTCTTATTACAAATACGGAACTCACCATTCTCACCAACCCAGCATACAAGACATTCTTAGAAGGAAGAGCTCCAACTGCTCCGACGGCCACGGGACCCAGGTTGGTAGGGTTCGACAACTTAGGATGTCCGACCCCCAGGAAGTACTGCATGTAGTCCTCGCTGCAGTCGACCATCTCGGTGACCGGTCGTCTATCAGATTCCCGAAGTACATGTCGTTGCCACTCCAAGTAACAGTCGGTCACCCAGTCGAATTCCGCCGGTTTGTAACTTAAAGGTTGGGTTCCGCACGGAGGCTCCAACAGCCGTAATGTGCGCTTCGGCACAGTTTGCACGAAGCCGAACTGACGAAGGACTCTGTCGGGCATGTACGGCTCCGTGATTTCATAGCATGTGATCATGCCATGAAATAAAGAAACCGGTTGGATCTCACGATTCAACTCACGTAGATCCCGGTATGGATTCCAAAAAATCTGTAGGAATGAAGTTAACAACAATACAAAATTAACATGAAAAAGTTAGTCAAATAATAGTACCTCTTCTGGCACCAAACTGTCTAATATTTCACGAATGGAAGCCAGTGTTTGCCAACTTTTTGTTTCCAGCTGGGATGGCCTCCATCGACACACTCGGGAAAGGTGTTCACGATACGCTGGGTTTTCGTCAGCCCGTCTAAGCATTGGAAAGTGCTCGTATATCCATGCCTATTCAAACAACAAATAGTAAAAATTAAAACAACAAATGTAAGTATACAAGATTAAATTGTTAGAAGTTTTCTTACATGTAGCAGAGTCTGACAGCCGGCCATAGTCTTAGTCCCGACACGGGATGCTATGCCGAGCTCGCGGTAAAGGTTGGCCAGGATACCGCTTTCCCAGGATATCTCGATGAAGTCATCCACTTCAGATAAGTTTAGCATGTACCGAGCATGTATCGACGTACCGAACTTGTCCGGAATGTCGATCGTTCCCAGGACGAACAACATATACGCACGAGCCACCGCGTCGACCGTCTCATCGTCATCGTCGTCAACCTCCATATCCATGAACTGGTCCACCAGAAATGATAGAGGAATTCCGTACGACTTCTTGAAGCCTGGTAGAGTTGTAAAACTCGTAGCCGTAACTCCAAGGTGATCTGAGACGAACTTGACGATCTTCTCGTACCATTTCACGGATTTCTCATTCGTGTAATGTTCTTTGGTCATTACACGCCCGGTCACTGGCAGCTCCAATATATGGTACACGTCGTCGAGTGTAATGGTCATCTCTCCGCAGGGGAGATGAAATGTGTTCGTCTCCGGGTGCCATCTCTCCACGAAGGCCGATATTAGGGCACTATCCATTGTTCGGTAGGCGTTTTGCGCCAAATTGTGCAAGCCGCTCGGTATGATTTTGCTCCGGACGGCCTCGGATAAGCTTGTAAACTGCCACGACACGGTTTTCTTGCCGTGACTCACAGCCCTAAGGATACGATATGTCCTCTGTATACAACAAAACACATATCAATTATGAAATACATATTTGAAAAGTATACTACCGTTTACAAACGTCATGTACATACCGGGTTCTTCCATATTTCGTACGCAATATGGTTCTCAAAAGAAACCAACATCGAGCAACCGGGCGGACGGACAGGCGGCTCAGAAGGACCGGCCTCGTCAGAAGGACCGGCCTCCTCAGAAGGACCGACCTCCTCAAATGGCGCAGAACCCTCTTGACGTGATAGGAGTTGGGCAATTGGCAGGTCGTCGTCGTCGTCGGAAGGAGGCGTAGGAGTAGGAGCTCGTTGCTTCGACCGAGCTTGACGTGCCGGTGGCGATGTCCGAGACCGAGCTTCGGGCGCCGGTTCGGTAATTATTATCGGACGCTCGCGAGGACGCTCCGCACGTTCCTTCCGCTTTGACGCGGTGGGCCGTATTCTTTTGTTCGGTGGACTGCATGACAACATACACTTGTAAGTAATAGAAACAACGTTTGTCATCAAACTACTCGAGTTCTAAAAGTACATCAAACATAGAATCTATCCTATATATTTGACTTCCGCAAAGTTTTGATGATATCAAAGATATGAGTAAAGGAAATCAACTGTATCAATATCAATATACAGCAGCATATTATGTTGGACAATATTCAACTCATGCTAAAATCATGATAACAATCACACGATAACTTCAAACTCCTCAATACTTGAAGACAATTTGAAAGAGAATCCAGGCCCTGCTACGATCATGATAACATTGACCTCAGAAACCATGGGTTTGTATATATTGCATATGCTACATCCAAGGAAATGTATAGATGCCCAACAAATCAACTGGAATAACATTAAGTGGGCCATTTTATTCTCAAAACAAGTAGGACTGCCAGGAATGGGGCAGTCCTAATGAAAATTAGGACTGCCACAGTTCTGGCAGTCCTCTTTCAGAATAGGACTACCAGGACTGTGGCAGTCCTAATTTTCATTAGGACTGCCCCATTCCTGGCAGTCCTATTGTCGAGCAAGCCGAAGTCCACTAACGAAATCCTATTTTGTCGTGTTCTAGGGTTAGGGTTTCAACATAAATTTCGGGTTTCATGTGTTCGAAAATAAGAGAAGAGAACGTGCAAGAGATTATAAACCTATTTTACAAAAAAAAATTCAAGAATTAAACCAATTCTAGGGTTTCGAATATAATTTAAAGAAATTTCGAAAAAATTAGGGAAGAATGTACCTGGATTCGGGTTGCTTTGACTTGCGTGTCATCTCTTCGAGAATCTTCGTGGAGGATTTGAGAATGGAGTGATGGAGAAGAAGAAATTAGGGTTTATGAGATGGAGAGGGAGAGGGAGAGAGCTTTCTTTGTTTTTTTCTTGAGGAGAGAGAGGGAATAATGAAAATGAAATAAAATTTTTGGGTTTGGGGGGGTTGGGCTGCCCCTAGCAATTTTTGGGTGCCCCCTAGCAATTTCTCCACATTGATGGGCTGCCCCCTAGCAATTGATGCCCCCTAGCAATTTTGGTAGTGCCCATAGAAATACCCTTATTTATAGCCTGTAATTATTTTTGGAACATGAATAGCCACTTGTAATACTCATAAAACATAAACATAGTCAGTGTATTTATTTCTTCCCGTCCCGAAAACAAATTCGTTCTAAAACCTTACAGAGTCCAGACCGGGTCCGACCCGTTATCACTCTACATCATTGCTGCTCTCTTGTTTCCTCCTCCTCCTCCTTCCTTCCTTCCTTCCCCAACCCTAACCCTAAATCTCGATCTCCAATCTCCAGCATCGATTGCAAATAGTTCTTGGCTCGATTTAGGTAAACTTCTTTATTCCCATTTCGAATTTTGGAAAAGTCGAGATTTTTTTTATGGAATGATTTCTATTGTTGCTATCGACTTCCTAAAAAAAAAATCCTCAATTTAACTTTGTTAAGAAATATATGCTACAATGATCAATAAAAATTGCTTCTTTTCCTTCTTTTTATTTCCAGCACTTAGGGTCTGCTTGGTAATGGTGTTTTCACCGGTTTTGGGATATTTTTGAACCGATCGTTAACGAAAACCCCTGCTTGTTAATTTTTTTGAGGCACCGGTTTTGGTCGGCTCGAAAACCCTCCCAAAACCGGTGTAATGTATTTTTGGGTGGCTTTATAAACACCCTAAATCGGTGGATTTTGAGCGGCTCTATTTTTTTTTATTCCATTTATATCCTCACAAAAATATATATAATTATAACTACTGTTACCCTTTCCAATTTAATTTATTCGTGTAAAAAAATTTCAGAACCGTTCGTTAGTGAATTACCAAGCATGGATTGGACTGGTTTAAAAGCCGCTACTTAAAAACCATCCAAAACCGGACCCCTCATAACCGCTCATAACCGGTACTCTAAAAACATTTTATAACCGCTACCCCTACAATTGCCAAGCAGAGGGTTACTGTTGTTGTTGTTCTTAGTATAAATTTGTCGATTTAGCAATTATGATGAGTTGAAATTTATTATTTGTTTTGAACATTTTATAATATTTGTGGTTTTGTTCTTTCTTACTATAGATTTTTGAATTAGATCAATTCTTACACTGAGAAGGTAGGTCTCTCTGACCAATCCTTCGCTGAGCCTTACTCGATCGTATCTATATATATTCTGCAGTATTTTTTTTTTTGGTTATTACAGGAGTCTTTCTCCAATATTTGACCAATCCTTCAATGAGCCTTACTTGTCATTTTTTCTCTCTTTTCCAGATGTAATGGTTTTTTAGAAACCATTTAGTAAAATCAAAGATTTCATTCTATTAATGTCTCAAATAGACAGTATTCAGACTGTAGTAGCGCTCCGTAGTTGAACACGAATCATAGACAACATCCTTATGATTAAAATTGTTGTGCTTCCACAAACTAGTTTTACTCTACTCACCTAGAAATTCCGATACTTCTAAGTTGTAACAGTTGATTATGAGTTACTTCCGCAGGTAACATGGTTACTTTGGTAAATTAAACAAATGGGAGTCCTGATTCTAACAGTTCACTACAAATCCTCTTTTACTACCTAATACCTATTACATGAACTAGAAGACTAGGTGATGTCAAATTGGGTTGAGCGTTTGGTTTATTCGGTTTCAACGAACTGAAACAGTCAAAACCGAATAAACCAAAATTCTAAAAGTTCAAAACCGAAACCGAACCGAATTAGCCAAAATCGAACCCGAACCGAACAAAATAATCAATTCGGTTGGACTATTTTTTATTGTTTAATGGTTGGACCCAAAGTTGGGATCATGGTTAAATTATATTAAAAAGTATAATTTTTATACACATTTGTTGAATTTCAAAATTGCGCATAAAGTTGGACTAGTTGTTAAATTATCAAAGTTGGCCTTCAAAACACATAAAAATTGTTGTTTTCAAAATATACATATTTCAATCACAAAATATATATAGAATTGAGGCTATTTATATAATTGTACATGTCTTATTCAGTTTTGGACCAAAACTAAAACTCAAAACCGAAATCGAAACCGAATAAAGAAATTTAGTATTTTGAAAACCGAAACCGAACCCATTTTTTTTTGATCGAAACTGAAACCCAAAACTGAAACATAATAAGAAATTTTAGTATTGCTTTCTCTCTCACTCTCTATATATATATCTATTATCTACTATTATAAAGAGGCTTGAAAATGAAAACGGCTCCAAATTAGTCGTCTAAGCCGTATGTATATTCTTACGTAATTAAAAAATTAAGAAAAAAAAAATCCTAACTAATAACTCAACTACATTATATTGTCTAACTACCTACGACGGTCCTACACATATATCTATAACAAATTCTAATTTAAACTATTTTTTCAACAATATCAGAGAAGTTCTTTTTCTTTTAAGTGCAACGCACATACTCGTGACTCTCTCTCTCTCTCTCTCTCTCTCTCTCTCTATATATATATATATATATATAGAGAGAGAGAGAGAGAGAGAGAGAGAGAGAGAGAGAGTGTTATATTTCGGATTTGTAATTGTTCTTTCGAAAGAGAGCCACGTATCACAGGCTCCCAGAAGAAATTATGTAAAATTCCCGTTATTATTTATCAAATTGTGTGATTTTCTCAATATATTGATTTTTTTTTTCTTGATCTATATTGCTTTTATGCCATGCTAAGAACTTAGAAGTCCCTGCCACTGCACCAAACTCTTGAATTGTGGTCAGGAAAGGGTTTATTTAATTATATTATTTTAACAACCTTTCTTCATTCGTCCAGCTGACCAACCTGTTACTTGTTCCTATGGATCTTGTTCTCATTTTAGCCAAGCATCCCGATCAATTTCAGGAATCAGGAATGCAATGGGGCTAAACAATTAGTTATATCCATGTGGCATGGTACATATAGGCTTTTGTTGTATGATGTATGACTTAGAATGAACCCGTGTACATGGAGCGGGTCCGACCTGTTAGCGCATCGTAGGGTTATTTAGTAATAGGGTCTCACATATATATAGAAATTAGGGTTTGGGTCTCGAAAATGACCAACGTTAGAGTTTGGGTCTCGAAATCACTGTTCACGTAGGCTAATGAACAGTAATTTCGAGACCCGAACTCTAACATTGGTCATTTTCGAGACCCAAACCCTAATTTCCATATATATATATATATATATATATATATATATATATATATATATGTGAGACCCTATTACTAAATATCCCTTCCAAGAAGTTCTTGGAATCATATTGTATCATGTTCAAATGTATTATGTTCACTGCAACTTGTATCCGTATGACTTAAAATGAAGTAATGAACCCTTGCTATATTTATCTGTCTATAGTCTTTTTTTGCATCATGTATGCCTTAAAATAAATTAGAATAATAATAAATATTATTATGTCAACTCCACTAGATTTTTGTTGTGTAATGCACGACTTGGGACTGTTTGGTCGGAGGTTTTTGATTGATTTTAGGAGTGATTTGGGCTGTTTTCCGGATTTGTAGAGGTTGTAGCCCACTTCAGTTGTTTGCTTGCAAAAGAGGGAAAACTGAAAATCACTTGAATGAGACCCCTACAGTAAATCGTGCATGTTGCTTTTCCCTCATTCTGAAATCAGTTTTCTTTTCTGATTTCTTTCTGTGAAGTGTGAAATCCTTATTTTCTTCCCAGAGGAAGAAACAAGTAGACGGATCTCGGTGTCCCTCCACTATCACCCCCTTCACGCGCCTCTCGCCTCTGTAAGTTCTTTTTTACCGCTTCCCATTCGAGTTTTTAATGGTTTCTTTCATGAATTGATTACAATTTCGAAATTTTATGGTCCTTCTTGAAGATCTACTCAGATCTAGTACAGATCTAGAATGTCAAACTAATTTTAATGGATTTGGGTTGCAAATTGTGAGGAAGTGGAAAGAAAATGGTTGATCTTGCAAGTCTGTGGGTTATTTATGACCACTTCTATTCAGATCTACTACAGATTGAGAATATTGAAATAATTTTTCAAGTAATTTTATGTGAGGAAGTGGAAAAAAATTGGTCGAAAATGCATGTATATGACTTTTTCGTGTGCTTCCTATTCAGATATAGTACAGATCTATAATATAGTACTATTTTTTGAAGGGTTTGGGTTGAAATTTGTATGGAAATGGAAAGAAATAGGTTGATCATGTTGTATCATGCCCAAATGTAATGTTGTAACTCGTATCCCGTATGACTTAAAATGAATCATTGATATATTTATTTATCTATCTATAGACTTTTGTTGCATCATGTATGACTTAAGGGGGGCGTTTGGTATGCAGTATATTTTTTTATTCCTTGGAAAATTTAGGATGGGAATCTATAACTCTGTTTGTTTGGGCTATAAAAATTTATTCACGGGAATTAAAAATTTAAAAATACCCGGGTAAATAGTTTACCCATAAAATATGGGAATTCTATCCCTTAAGAAAAGGTGGGTATATTTTTTTGCCCGAGAAAAAAACTTTGTTTAAATTTTTTTTGATCATTTTGAACGCTTTTTTTCGTTTTTGATCGTTTTTTTCCTATCTTTTTTTTGTCCCTTTTTTTGGCCTTTTTGTCATTTTTTGTAGTAGTTTTTTTGTCGTTTTCCCGTCCTTTTTGTCCTTTTTTGGTCCGTTTTGTCGTCTTTTATCCTTTTTTTTTTTTTGGCCTTTTTCTCGTTTTTGTCGCTTTTCGGTCATTTTGTCTTTTTTGTCCTTTTTGTCGTTTTTCAGTAGTTTTTGTCGTTTTTTGCCTTTTGTTGTTTTTAGTCATTTTTTGTTCTCGGTCTTTTTTAGTTGTCTTTTTTGGTAGTTTTATCCTTTTTTTGTTTTTTTTTCATTTTTATCGCTTTTTGTTGATTTTGTTGTTGTCTGGTCCCTTTTTGGTGGCTTTTTTGTTCTTTTTTTGGTTTTTTGTCTTTTTTTCATTTTTGGTCTTTTTGGTCACCTTTTGTCATTTTTGGTTTTTTTTTTCTTTTTTGTCGTCTTTTTTTGTCGTGTTATTTGATTTTTTTTGTGTTTTATTTTTTCGTTTTTGTCTTTTTGTCATTTTTTGATTTTTTTTCGTTTTGATCCTTTTTTCGTTTTTGGACATTTTTTTTTCGTTTTTTTTATCATTTTTTATTTTTTCTGGGAATATTTATATAGTCACCAAACATGGAAATGTAATTTTTCAGGAAATTTAATTACTTGAAATTTGATTCCCGAAAATATATAATTTCCTGCTATATAGTATTCAGCATAAAAAAAGCCCCCTAAAATAAATTAGAACAATAATAAATACTGTTATGTCATCTCACTAGACTTTTGTTGTGTAATATGCATGACTTGAGTTCAGCACCAATCCCGCATATCTTATCTGCCTCATCCTCTCTCAATTTTGATCCAAGGTACATACTGGGTCTGGACTGGACACCTGGATATGGAGAGGGTCCGACTTGTTGGTGGCACTATATATAACCACATGTTGAAAAATAAGAAGAGGAAGGCAGTCAATATCCACACTTTTTTTGATCCTTCCTCCCCAAACCCTAACCCTAAAATCTCTAAATATTTGGGCATTGAGCATCGTCTGTCCGACCCTCACCCTCTTCCTACGGTCGCCGGAAACCGACCACAAGTCTTCGGGCCTGATCTATAGGTAAATTTGTTCTTCTCTTATTTTCCTTTTCTGCAACCTGAGCTCCAGAAGAAGAAAAAAATATTAATTTTTTTTTCGCTATCGAGTTGGACGGTGAAGAGGGTGAGGGTTGGAGGCGTTGGACCATGTTAGCACCTTTTTTGCAGCCTCATCCCTCCTCTTAACCCCTCTCTGCCCATTCCTTAGATCTCCTCACCATGCTCCTTTATCTCCATATGTTGATAGCACCTCTCTTCTAATTCGTTTCCTATATTGTTTTCAATTTTGATTTATATTTGGAAAAACTGATAGAGATCACATATAGGAGGCTTGTAAAGATCTGTTCCCATTGTGTTCAAAACTTGAAGAGTATAGAGATGATACTCCTGTTAAAATATACTTCAGAGGTTCTATTGTTAAGGGTTTCTCTAGGAGAAAAAGAGGATTATTTTTTCCTTGATGATGGATCCCCTTTTCATCAGACCTGGATTTGGCGATGATCGAACACAATTTGTCATTGTATTGGAGGATTTGCAAGAGAAATCAAATTGAAAACTCAAATTGGGGAAGAACTCAAATTGGGGGAAGAACTAGGGTTTTATTCAAATCTTGAAATTGCCAGGAATTAGAAAACTTAAAGGAATGAAAGTGAAATGTCAATACAATTCTTCACCCCCATCTATCCTTCTGTTCTCACATTTTGATACAAAGAAAAAGATGTTTAACTTTGCATCAACAAATTCAAATCGTATTTTCTGCACACATTAAGATGATGTAAAAATGTTTTGTAATGTGATGGAAATCGATTTCTAGGACTACAAAAACAATCATTTGACATAATATGGAGATGTGTTGGAATAATTAAGTATTTGAATCTTATTACAACTATAAAATTTTGTTGCACTTGTGAAGCTTTAACAACTTGATATGATTTTAATTTCATATGAAGTATACATGTATCACCAGTTCATGGAGCATAATCAAATACGAAAAATTGTCTATACGAGAAGGCAATATAAATAGCAATCTCATAATATGCTAATTGGTTTTTAGCTTAAAAGTAGAATATTGTCATTTAAAGATATGGAAATAGAAGCATAAAAGTCATTTAATGTATTATGACATGCGATGCTTCAAAAGTTTTACATTCAACAAGCAAAATTCCAATTTACAGACATAAGAAGGGATATTTAGTAATAGGGTCTCATATATATATATATATGAAATTAGGGTCTGTGTCTCGAAAACTTTGTCACAGGCGACGCCTAGGCGCGCCTAGGCTGCCTAGGCGTGCAGGTTGGAGAGGACTCACCTCGACCCGGGGAAATTTTCCCTGGGTGAGGTGATGCTCACGTAAGCGCGCCTAGGCGTCCGCCTAGGGTCGCCCAGGAGAAAAAAAGACCCGCCTAAGGTCACCTAGGGCCGCCCAATTATGCTTAATATCTTTATGTTGAACATTGGTTATTTCATATCTTTTGCTTCTTATATTACTTTTATGCTTATTGGTTAATGTTTATTGCTTATTATTTATACTACATATTTGTTGTATACATAAATGAATTTTTTTTTGATTCAAGAGCAGCGGATCCTGGGCGGACGCCTAGGCAACGTCTAGGCGCGCCTAGGCGAGGCGGGTGCCCTGTCGCCTCGCCTCGCCTAGCACCCAGTACAACATAGCTCGAAAATGACCAATATTAGAGTTTGGATCTCGAAATTACTGTTCATTAGCCTACGTAAACAGTGATTTTAAGATCCAAACTGTCACTTTTGAGACCCAAATCCATTTTCGTTTATAGCCTACGGCTTCTATTACATTTCCTAATACTAACTGATACTCGGTCAATTAACCTTGCTGAGGTGGCTAAATGCCTGCTGAACTGGCTTGCTGGGCTGGACTTCTGCTTGCTACTCTTCACTGCTTCACTGGACTTCTGTTTCCAGTACTGAACTATTAGACTGCCTCAAGTATTCAACTCTAAGCTTTACTACACTTCACTAGCTAATCAGCTACTTCATTGAACTGCTGCACTATACTGAACTGAACTACTGCAGTGAGCTACATTAGCTAGATATTGGGGTTGTATCACTTGACTTCGTCTTTTCAGATCGCAAATCCATTTCCATTTCATTGTTATTTATTGAAAAAATGTTCATAACTCCTAAATTCTTGTAACTTTCAATTTCTTCATACATCTGATGTTCTCTGATTTACTTAGCCACATAGGGTTTTTCTTTTTATTAAAATGAAGTGAAAGACATAGTAATTGATGGTGATCGCTAACAATTTTGCTTCATGTGAAGTGTGAACCCAATAATTTCTTTCGACTATATTGAAAATATCATTTAGAGCTTGAGATTACAAAGTTAATTTTTTTTATAAACGAGATAATTCAGACTTTCTTGCTTGATTAAAGACCATGTTGAACTTAGATAAATGATGTTTTGTCATTTGTTAAAATTACATCATGATATTCAATTGATAAGATTGCATATGGGCCAGCTTTGAATGGCCAAATTATAGATGACTAACTGCGACTTATATAATACAGGGAAAGATGACAAACCCCAAAGTTCTATTCAATGCTGTGACTAAAAATGTGAAAGGTGGTGCTATCCCTGGTAAGTTTCGGTACCTCTGGACTGGAGAGAATGGCTTAAGGCGGTCGGGAGTGCAATTCCACTACAGGAGCTCCACCTTCCACCGCGTCATACCCAACACCATGCCCCATGGTTGGGTTTTCACTAGGGACAATTGGACTAGCAGTGAGTCCCTCTTCGACAAGAAGAGTACTGAAGAAAAAGAAAAAACAACAAAGACAGCTATCCAGTCTCTAGTAACAACCAAGTTACTCACTACGAATGCACATCTCGGTCGTCGGGTGGCTGCTCACCATTTCAAGACCTATATATGTGGTTCCAGGAACGGTGTTAACATTATCGACTCTGACAAGACGCTGATATGTTTACGCAATGCTTTCAATTTCATGTCAGCTCTCATTCGTGAGAAGGGGCGATTCTTGTTTCTGAAGACGAATAACATATTTATACAAGAGATCATGGAAGAGATGGCGAGCCGGGTCAATTGTTCTCAATGGAAGATCGGGAATCTGATGACCAATCCTTCTGCATTACCGAGAAAGATTTCGAGAAAGAAGAAGCTCAATTTGGGTTCGACCCATCTACCTGATTGCATAGTTATTCTGGATGTAGATAGTAAGTCTTCGGTCATCCGCGAAGCTGATCAATCACAGATACCTATCGTATCCATAGTTGATCCCCAGATCCCACTGGAATCTTATAAAAGAATCAGTTATCCCATTCCAGCAAATGCTACTAGGCAGTTTATATATCTGTTTTGTCACTTGATGACGAAGATAGCATTTTATGAACGAGAAAGAAACGGAGATTCGGTGGTTATTGAGGACTTTGATGAGATTGTAGAGAATTCAGATGTGAAGGTGGAGGACAGCAAGCAGTTAACCGAGGACGCAGATGTGGAGGGTGATGGAGATCTTAGTCCTTTGGCTGCTGCTTAGCTGAAGTTTCAGTATTTTCAAGGTTTGTTGTTCTTTTGGAGAATGTAGTGTGGCACCATAACATTGAGATATAAGTGCAGTTCCCAGTTTTTTTAACTGAAGATTTTTGTCACATACTTTTACTGCCATGACCATTGGTTTGTAAAGGATTAAGTGCATCTCTTATCTATAAGAAGAATTGTTAGCAGTAGCAATGTAGGAATTGTTGAGCTTTTCTGTGAACAAACATCAATATGTACTCGTATATATTGGTCTGCACATTTATGTTTCCTTAGCTTTCGAGAGAGAGATATATGCAAGTACCATATGTAACCTTGCAGTTGTTCAAGGTGAAACTAATGCTATTAGTGATACATTTTTATTTAAATTTTTACCATCAAGACTTGTAACGAGCAATCTTTGCGACTATCGAAGACCAATTTCAGTAATACTCTGCAGGATTGTATGACTGAGAATGTTCAGAATACCTTAAAGATCTGTTGATCAAATTTACTACTTTCCATACATTGTTGTGCTGCTAATTCATGCCAGTTCTTGTGCTCAGTTGCTGGATTATCCATTCTCCATATTTTCCCAGGTTGCAGATTTGTGACCATGAATGACCTTGTCATGTTTGTTCATCTTTTCCTTCGGTTCTGCGATGCTTTGGAATGTTGAATATTTGTTAATTAGGGAGGTTGGTTTTGTAGCCACACAAGAATAGTAATCATGCGCTTTTGGTTCATATCCATGTAGTTGAGGAGTGATTGCTTGGTGGGTTATCGAATTGAACGAACTTGACGTTCTTTTGAAGACTAATATGGCAGCAAGGATGTTGATGGTATTTATGAGCTCAACACTTGCAATGATATTTAAAATGGGTGGGCCACGATTTCGTATCCGAAAGGGATACGTCTGTATCTGAGATACTCGTCTGCTACATTCATATATGTCAAGGATATTAGATACATGTGTTATTTCCGAAACAGATCGTTAGATGGAAATTTTGATCTCTACGAGAACACGAGTTGATAAAGCAACTTAGCAGGCGAATAAAGATCACCGCAATTCTACTGGATTGATAAAGATCAGTATTGCTGGGGTGATAAAGATCACCGTTGCTCTAAGCAAGATTCGTCCTATTACGATCTGCTCCCATGAACCAGCAAGTTCGAAAGAACTTCTAGAACGCTCGCTGTCACCTCCTTTCTCGAACTCGAAGAACTCCAATGAACTCCAATGGCAATAGCGGCACAGCTCTCTTCATCTCTTAATTTCAGCGTAACCCTTAATGAAGGCACGAAGAGAGAATTTATGGAGAAGGGCCCAAATCCTAATCATAATCCTGGCCGTAAGTGATTGCGAAAAGATAGGAGCGAATAATGGAAAGATTTGAATGAATTAAATTCAAATCCCACAAAAGATAGATCTGATTAATTGACTTAATCTTTTCATAACCGCTCAAATCTTCCAATCAGCCATATCAGGAACCGCCTGTACCTCTTAGCCCACTCAGCTCATCAGCCCGCGTGTAGCTATGAAGCAGCACAACCGCACAGCAGCACAGTAATACGGCAACACCACAAGCGCGCAGCTGCACCGCAGCACTGCGGCTCCTGCGCAGCTCCTATGCGTGCACCTGTGTGGCCCCTGTGCATGCGACTCGTGCAGAAGACGAGCGCACGAGCGCATCAGCTGCGCACAAGGCGCCATACGCCGATGCTGACATGCTAACTGCAAAGTGCGCCAACAAAGCGCCGCTTTGCGTCCTTGAGCCCGAGTCCGAGTCGCTAAGCCCCTTCGGGGCTTAGCTCCATTGGGAAGTTATCCCATGAGCATGACAAAAAGCATTAATGCTTCTTTGTTGGGTTAGCCTTCTTTCTACTAGAAAAATATCCCCACATGGCACCCATGTGCCACACCTCATGTGATCTCTCAACACAAGCAAAGCTTTATATAGAGATACAATCCATTTGACCTAGGCAATGTGTGACTATCTTTCTAGTCTCTAAGAAAAAATACCAACAATCTCCCATATATCTCTATATATGGGTTGAGCGTTCCCCACAATGACTGTCCATCATACATTAGGATAGATGTCGCTATGAGTTGAATCTTTCTGCATGGGTTAAATAGCAGTATGATACAAGAATGGACTAAGCCTTAAATTCTGCACCATAACTGTAATTTTTTCACTTACATAATGATATCAGCTGTGCTTCTGGCTGCATATTAAAGGCCTTGTGTCAGCCTGATTTTGGTGTATGTATCTTCGGTGTCTACAAGATTTTCCTCAAGAGATGGCCTACATCTCTATCCATACACTTTAGGTGAGTTCTTTTAAAGAGTCTTTGGCATGAAGCATTTTGCTTCCTTGTGGTGCTACACCGCTATGACATGGCCCGAAGCCGAGACACTGTCTCATATGGTGTCATACCACCTGTAGCATGAGGCCTAACCTCTTTATAGTGCCAAACTATCCAGCATGAAACCTTTTGCTTCTTTGTGGTGTTACGCCGCCGTGACATGGCTTGCAAAGCCGAGGCACTACCTCATGTGGTGTCACCTACTGTAACATGAGACCCAACCTCTTTGTAGTGCTGCCTACCACTCTTCATCATACAACATTAGGCCCTCTTGCCTATGTGCGGTGCTACGCCGCTGTGGCTTGTGTGAAACCCGAATTTCGAAATTTACTGGATTTTCGGATTTGATTGCACTTCGTAATTGATTGGTTATATTTTGTTAATTTATTATTATTAGTCAATTAGGAAAATTGTATTAAATTTTTTTTTATTATTCATGGAATTTTATTTATTTGGCCTGACCCGTCCCGAACCCGTCTCGAACCATTTTCGAAACCGAACCCAAACTCGGTTTTCATTTTAAAGTTATTTATAATTATATCAAGATTAGTTTTTAATAAATGAAATTTGATTTATAAAAATTCAAACTCTTATTAAACTCTCTTTCTCTCTTTTCCCTAATACCAGCAGACCTTTCCTGTCTCCTTCCGTTCCCGACCGACCGCCAACACCCCCCCTCTTTCGAAACTGTCGTGACTTCTCCCCTTCTCGTAACCCCAATTTCTCATCCCTATAAAACTCATCTTCTTCTCTACCCTTCATCACTCCTCTCATCCAAACCCATTTTCCAAATCTCTAGCCCTAACCCGAATCCGGCCGCCCAAGCACCCGCCGGCTTCGCCCAAGCCCGGCGACCCCTCTCGGCGACCCCTGCCCGCGCCCTCACGGTGACCCCCGGCCGCCTGAGGCCGACGCCCTCCGCCGTTGTTCCCCGCGGCCCCAGGCCGACCGCCCGGCCACCTCGCCCAGACCCAGCGGCCTCCCGCCGCTGCTGTTTCCGAGCCGCAGCACTCCGCGAGCCTAGATCCGGCCGCCCGTGCCCTGATCCTCTGTCCACAGCACCTTGCTGGTCCCGATCCTCTCCCCGTGGCCGCGTTTGTGCTATTCCAGCGTTGTCCGTGTGCTTCTGGAGTTTTTCGAGTTCACGTGGATTTTTTCTATTTCCCTATTTTGCACCTAAGAGCTCTAGCCGAGCATCCGAGGTATATTTTCTGTGTCCCTATGTCCCTTCCGTTGAGTCGATGATGACACGGTCTCGATCCCGCTATGGGATTCGATTGTTGGTGTTTGGTTCTGATTTCTAAATCAGAATTGGTTCATTGGGTTTTCCGATTTTAATTCGGAATTTATGCTGTGAATTTGGGTTTCGTATTCTGGTTCCTAGTCGGATTTGGTTCTGATGTTTCCGACTTCGATTTGGAATAGTCGGGCTTGTTTCCGATTTCGAGTTCGATAGATTATGAGTTCGGATTCTCGGATTTGGAAATTTAAGCTCTGTTGATTCATTCTTGCATATATATATATATATATATATATATATATATATATATATATATATATATTTATATATATATATTTATATATATATATATATTTTTATATATATATATATATATTTATATATATATATATATATATATATATATATATATATATATATATAGCTCTGTTGATTCATTCTTGCATATATATATATATATAAATATATATATATATATATATATATATATATATATATATATATATATATATATATATATATATATATATATATAGCTCTGTTGATTCATTCTTGCATATATATATATATATAAAAATATATATATATATATATATATATATATATATATATATATATATATATAAAATATATATATATATATATATATATATATATATATATATATATATATATATATATATATATATATATATATATATATATATATATATTATATATATATATATATGGCTTTGAGATGGATTTTGGTTGATTTTCTCAATATTGTCTTTTTGGTGTTGGGTTATGTACATATCCTGGTGGAGTATATATTGACTGGACAGTGTTGTTTGGGTGGGATTTTCGATTTTCAGGTGTAACGCCCCAGAACCAGAATACTAGAGAGCGGGGGCGTACATAGCCAGCTACGTATATTGAAGTGCAACCCACCTCGCTATACGGTCACGGCTGTCTAGATACATGAGGGTTTAACTACAAGCCAACAGTCTCCTATGGTCATGAACAAGCCTATTGTCTCAATCTCAAGCAAGCAATAATAGTTACAAGATGTCAGAGCACCAAATATATAATAGCAAGGTGTCCCATACATTATATATTGGATGATCATGAAGCTAGTCGTAAAAAATGTCAAGACTAGCAAGAGTTCAGTCGTACATGATCAACCCTAGGATCTATCAATCATGTTACAGTCCATAGGCAGACAGTAAATAAAGATGCAATACGAGCTAACACGTGCTCGCCGGCTAAACGCCTCAAAAGAATAATTTTCACAATAAAGTGGGAGGACAAAAGAAACCCACTCGTTGCCAGGATTACGCCTGGTGGTCACCATCTGGCTGGAAGACAGGTGGATCCTCTGGTGCTGCTCCGATATCTGGCCACACAAAACCAGCTGGGTCAGACCCCAGAAGGAGCAAGTGCCACAAAGGAGGCTTCACTTAGGAACTAAAACCAGCATATTACAATAGAATATTAAAGATAATAAATAAAGAACTGATAATAATAGAGATAACAACAGTAAACTGAGTACGAGGAAACCATTCGAGTAGCCAGGTCACATCCCTTAAACCAAACAAGGACCTAGGTTGCAGCCCTTCACCTGAATAGAAACCCGTCTCAAATACTATTGGTACAGTGAAGACAATAAACGAAGAGAGGACACAGAACTGCTCCGGAAGCCAGGTTACAACCCTTAAACCAAACAAGGACCGGGGTTGCAACCCTTCGCCTGAACAGAACTGGACCCCCGATCTTTATTGCTAAGGCCAGTATAAATAATCATGGTATTAAGGTAAGGTAAAACATGACGAACATGGCATGGGGTTGCAATAAGACAATAAACGAAAAGAGGACACAGAACTGCTCCGGGAGCCAGGTTATAACCCTTAAACCAAACAAGGACCGAGGTTGTAACCCTTCGCCTGAACAGAACTGGACCCCCGATCGTTATTGTTAAGGCAAGCATCAATAATCATGTCATGTCACAATCTTGCACAGGATCAGGATAAGACTAAGCTGGAATAAATTCCATCCAATCAATCACGGCTAATCAAGAGTACGGCTTGATACTTTTAACTAACTAGGGTTATCACAGGCCTAGTTATTAGCAAGATGCAATGAGATTATCCCAACAGCCACAAGCCCTGCAGACCATCCGGTTATCCGGGTCGAATGTCCGTTTATGAAGAATGCAACACGTGACTGTGTGCTAGAAATGTGCCCTACTTGTCGGTAGGCTACAAGTCCACTTAATGCGCCCAGATAACGGGATTGCCTGTAGCTGTGAATCTCTTCATGTCTACTGAATTATTCTAGTTTATTAGCCTTAGTCAATTACTGTAGGTATCCCTGAGGTCAGAAGTACTCAGGGATCCCTATCCTAGACATGATGTAAGACAGTACTGGTTTATTTTGTACAAACACAATCACCCACGGTGTCCAGGCCATTTAATTCTGTCATGACATGCTAGCCGTCGCAACAGCATTCGAGATATATATCATGTCAAATTCACTGTCAAGAGTGCGCCACGACGGGTCACCATTATGTCATGGAACATATTTAAAATTAACATTTAACCTCGTATAAGCGTATATGCAATAACTAAATATAAACATGGTGCAAGAGTTGTGGAGGAATCATGCGGCTCAGGGAAGACGGGGCATAACTTTCACATACGAACTCAAAATGAGGTGCTCCAGAGATATTCGGAAAGGCAAGACAAAGATATAAAACTTTCATGTCTTAAGTTTTTCGAAATTCTGGCTAGAAAATAGCTAAACTTGGCAAAAAAGTCATTCTGTGCACTTTTTACGCCAAAAATTCAATTCTGCATAAAATACGCAAAATGGGAGGGTTCCAGCGTAAAATTTCACATTCTGGGTACCATCCAGCGTAAAATACGCAATTTCAGGGTTCCCTGCATAAAATCTTACATTCTGGATGCTATCCAGCATAAAATACGCAATTTCAGGGTTTCCAGCATAAAATCTTACATTCTGGACACTATCCAGCGTAAAATATACAATTTCAGGGTTCTCTGCGTAAAATCTTACATTCTGGACACTATCCAGCGTAAAATACGCAATTTTAGGGTTTCCAGCGTAAAATCTTACATTCTGGATGCTATCCAGCGTAAAATACGCAATTTCAGGATTGCCAGTGTAAAATCTTACATTCTGGACACTATCCAACGTAAAATACACAATTTCAGGGTTCCCTGCGTAAAATCTTACATTTTGGATGCTATCCAGCGTAAAATATGCAATTTCAGGGTTCCCAGCGTAAAATCTTACATTCTGGATGCTATCCAGCGTAAAATACGCAATTTCAGGGTTCCCAGCGTAAAATCTTACATTCTTGACACTATCCAGCGTAAAATACGCAATTTCAGGGTTTCCAGCATAAAATCTTACATTCTGGACACTATCCAGTGTAAAATACGCAATTTCAGGGTTCCCAGCGTAAAATTTCACTCAGCCGACATGAAAAATCCAGAAAACTTGTTTTAGCCATAAAAACTTCATTTTAACTCGAAATGAGGTGAATCAAAAACCAAATTTACACGAAATTTCGTGCTCTTGCTCATGGAACTATTAGTTTTTGAAAATAACAAGTTTTAGTAGATCAAAACCAAGAAAAACTCCATGAACTTATGAAACCCCAAAGTTATAATGTAGATCTAGAAGAATCTATCCATAAAAATAAAAAAACTCCATGTTCTAAAGAGGCTTATAATCATGTAAAGAAGAGAATGAAACAATAAAACTTGAGATCCATCATGAAGCAAGTTGCACTTGCCTAAGGCTCTTGGGTGTAGGTGGAGAGTGATGGTGAGGAAGAAGAAGAGTGAATGAGGAGAGAGAAAGAGTGTTGGGTTAATAAATGGGGATGGTGGTGGTAGGTAAGGGTTCTCCCCTTGGTTCATGATAAACCAATAAGCAACCCAAGCCGAACCAAGCCAACCCAAACAAGCCGAACTAAGCCAGGAGACATGCAATACGCGTCAGATACGTACACGTATTCCAAAATATGTAATTACGAACTATGGCCATCACATCAGGTATCGCCTCATGGCTAGGTTATCCTAGTTACAAAGGAGATACTGCCCGATTTTTTTTAAAATATTTTGAAAATCTTTCGGTTTATTTCTTGAGTTCGACTATAGTCCTTTGACAGTTATTGTTTGGCTTTCGGATAATATTTTGGGTCCTAGCGAAATGCAAACGAAACCGAAATTTTCGGACGTTGAGGCATAAGCTAGAATACAACATGACATTTTGGACCAAGTCTGAGACTTACCATATTTTTATATTATAAATTAAATTATTATTTTAGAACGTGTTACAGGCCAATAGTATTTGGGTGCAGGGCCTCGGCCTGCTGAATGGATCGCTTTCCGGCGTTCAGAGCTCACCAGCAATCTAATTACTTTAATTCAATTAATTTATGTAAAGTGTTGTAAGGGCATAAGCCCAGTCTTTATTTTTTTCTCTGTGGTTTTGTAATTGCATAATATAGTTTTTGTTTCTTTTGGTTTATTTTTCTGGTTTCGTTAGTTATCGATAAACGCGTAGGATAATAAATTGAATATTTATTTTATATAGAAAATTAAATAATTTTCCCACATTTAGTTAATAATAAAATATAAATTTGAATTATTTAAACAAATTCACATTTTTCTCATTTAAAGAAAAACCTAGTTTTTAAATATATTACAAAATACAAAGTTTTGCCAAATAATCGGAAGATACGAATTTTCTCAATAAATGTTAATTTGACTTTTATTTCGTTAAATTAATGATTTTAAATTGCATCGATAAACGTGTTATAATAACATAAAACTTGACTAGGATCAAATTTAGAGATTATAACTAGCACACCTAGATATGGTTCAATGATGACGGTTCTAAATCAGAACTTCTCAACTGTAGGATTTCGAGGATGAGTCTGATTTCTTTCCCAGTACCGACTTCCAATCCCGTCATAAACCAAAGAAAGTACGGTTATGGTTATTTTTCAATTTAATTAGTAATTTTAATATTGCAAAAATTAAACTACATTGCTACACGGAACTCTCTCCTAGAGTATTGATTGTGGGATATTGGGGGAGTAGTGTAGTGTTCTATGACCAATACCTTCATATTGCATAATTGTGCGAGCTTACTCCTTTTCACACGAGGATAAGCCGTATCGTATCACTATGATACTATTGTACAACCCAAGCCGGTCATAAGCATTACATACTCAAATCACATTGTTCTCAATTATGGAAAATATTGTTCAAGTATTTCAAACAGTTTAAAATTATAAATTTCTAATTATTAGTTGAATTGTTAGATTTTCATAATTGTACTTTGCTCCTTTTCTGACTGGATTCCCCACCCACAATAGGTTCCCTTGATGAAGCTGAGCTATTGATTAATAGCTATTACGATCCTGAGCTTTACCCAGCTGTGCTGTCAGCGTCCCAATCGGACGATGTTGATCTCGGGGCTGATGAGCCAACTTTCTAGATGATGACAGTTCCTTGCTAGTTTTTATGTTTGAATTTAAGACAGTTTTATTTTATCAGATGTATCAGATGAATCTTTCTGTTGGACAAAGTTTTAATATTCAAAATTTTAGAAGTTGTGACAAATATATATTTTGTTATTAAAATTACTTGCTAGTAGATACAGCTTACTGCCGCCGTCTCACAGCGGTGCAGGCTGGGCATGATCCGATTCGACCCAACAATTTGGGACCGGGTCGTGACATATTTTTAGTGGTGGCCCATGCAGGTCAGATCAACAACTTAGGTTAACATATCTAGAAACATTTAGAACACTAGAACATTAATTTGTCACAACATAGGACCAAAATATATTATAAATAAATATTTTTGTTTGTTATAGACTGGTAGGCTACCTTGCTTATGTTTTGCAATCCTAAACCTTCCAGAGTATGGCCACAGACAAGACCAACACTGCTGGCGATGGGTTGTCATCACCCGATCACACCCCACCTCCTCAACCAAGTCCGGATCCTACACCCCGACAGCTGACCGATCGTCCCCATAATGCACCAGCACCCCGTAGATTTTGTACTGCTACTCAAGTGTCAGATCCTACATCTTCCCGGACTGAACAGTAAGCCCCTGCGGTAGTGCCCGATCCAGCTGCCCCACCAGTGTCCGTGGACCCCACCGACCTCATAGGCCTGCTACGAGGAGTGCTTGAGGCACAGAGAACTCAAGCTGAAGCTCATCGCGAACAGACTGCGATTATGAGAGAAGGCATGGAGAATGCCCACAATGTGGCTATGGCTGCACTGGAGAGAGGAGAAGCAGTCCAATCTGAACCAAGGCCTGCTAAAGTCGACGATATTGAGAAATTCAAGAAATTGGGCCCTTGACCTTTCAAAGGAACCGAGGGAATCATCTACGCCGATGAATGGTTCGACAGCTTGGAGCGTCTCCTCAGTGTTGCTCGACTTCCAAATGACCTTCAAGTTGAAGCTGTGGGACTCCAACTGCTAGATGTAGCAAGCACCTGGTATCGGAATGAACCCCGACTCCAGGACAGGCAGCTTGACTGGAACACCTTCAAGAGGTTGTTCCGCAGGAAGTTCTTCCCAACATCAGAGTTGTGGGAGATGGAAAGACAATTTCAGAATCTGAAGCAAGGGAACATGACGGTTGGTGAATATGCGACAGAGTTTGGTCAACTTAGTCGCTTTACAAAGAACTTGGTTGCTGACCCAGCCGATCGTGCTGAAAGATTCAGGTATGGACTGAGAGAAGAAATTTGTACCCCTGTGATCGCAGGTGGCGCCAAGACGTATGAGAGGATCCTAATACGAGCTCAGGATATAGAAAAGAGTCAGCCTGCTCATTCAAAGAGGGAGTATTCTGGAACTAGCAACTTCCAGAGTAACCAGAAGAGGCCCAACCACAACAATAACAACAGGCCTCATCACCACCACCACCAGCATCATCAGACGAGGACCAATGACAGAGCACCTCAGAAGCAGATTCCTGTCTGCGATTTCTGCAAGAGGCCAGGGCATCAGGCGAACATCTGTAGGAAAAGGCTGGGACACTGCCTAGTTTATGGGTCTGCCACCCACCAAGTGAGGGACTGTCCCATGACATTCAACCGGACCGAAACAACACAGCAGAAGGCTCCCCTACCCACTCAGCAACAACAATTTGGGCAACACCAACAGAAGACTGGGCGAGCTTTTGCCCTAACAGCAGATGAGCAAGAGCCAGAGCAGAAACCCACCGCTGATATCATTACAGGTTCCATTTATGTGCATTCGCATCCTGCTTTAGCATTATTTGATTCGGGTGCATCACACAGTTTTATAGCAACAAAATTTATCTCTGCACACCACCTAGTTACGGGATTTAGCAAGAAAATATGTAGAGTTATGACTGGTGGTGGACCCATACCCATCACTGAGACTTGTAACTGCCCTATAACTATCTCGGGACACAAATTCTTAGCACCCTTACTTGTGATGCCCTTACCTAACTATGATGTAGTCCTAGGAATGGACTGGTTAAGTAAGCAGCATGCGCTGATAGATTGTCACAGAAGATGTGTAGTCTTCAGCCCACCTGGAGAGCCGGAGTTTGAAATCTCTCGAGCTTCGAAAGATATGGAGGGTATTACCTACTCCTCTATCACCGAAGAACCCAGACCTCCTCATCCTATCATAGCAGAATTCATGGACGTCTTCCCTGATAGTCTTCCAGGATTACCCCCGGATCGAGATGTAGAATTCACCATCGACCTAGTTCCCGGCTCTGCCCCTATTTCTCGAGGATGCTACAGAGTCAACCCTAAGGAGGCCAAGGAAATGAAGGACCAGATCAATGAGCTGAAGGCCCTTGGATTTATCAGAGATGGAGCCTCACCCTGGGAGCACCTGTCTTGTTCGTACCCAAGAAGGATGGGACTGTGCGGATGTGCATTGACTACCGGCACTACCAAAATAAGTCGTTTTAGCGACGCCCAAAGACGTCGCTAAAACGACAAATTACGTCGCTAAAAATATTTACCGACGCAATTACCGACATTTTGGGCTTGTCGCGGAAACGTAAGTCGCTGATCTTTAAAACGTCGCCAAACGTCGCAAGTACCGACGTTTACTGACGTATAAATACATCGGTATATTACCGACGTCTACCGTCGTATCGTCGGTGTATTAGCGACGTTTGTAAAGTCGCTACACGTCGGTAACATCCTGGGAATTTACCGACGTTTACCGTCGTTTAAAATGTCACTAAATGTCGATAATTTCTGGGATTTTTACCGACGTGTAGCGACGCTTACCGACGGTCTCCGACTTTAAGGACGTCGGTAAACGTCGGTACCCTAGAAATTTTTTCAGATTTACCGACGTTTACCGACGCAAACGTACGTCGGTGGACGTCGGTAAACGTCGGTAAATCTGAAAAAAAAATAAAAAAAATACAGAATGTCCTTTTCTCCCTGCAGTTTAAAAATATGACCATAAAGACAATATAACAGATATTCTTTTCTCCCTGGGTTCGTCGACCCCTTCGGTGGAACACTCAACACTGGTAAACGTAAACCACAGAAGCACATTAACATCCAATTGAAACGAATAATAACATAAATGAATAATAACATCCAAATACACCAAATAACAAAGTCTACAACCAAATAACCAAAGTCTATACACAACCAACAAATAGAATAGGATCCAACAAATAGGATCCAAACATCCAAGTCTACACAACCAACAAATATCCAAGTCACAAATAGAATAGGATGAAACAAACACAAACAAACAGTCCTAACTAGGACTACTAGGGATCTGGTGCAGGAGGGGCACCGCCGCGACGAAGGGATAAGAACAACTCATACTCCTCAAGCAAAATCGATACCGATGGAGCAGGCAGTGACGTCGGTGGAGTCGGTGTCGAAGAAGAAGGCGGTGGAGGCGGCGGAGTCGACGACGATGAAGGCGCACCCGGAGGAGCAGCATGCTCCAACGCTGTAAGTCGCTGGTGGTATGAATCCATGATAGATAACATTCTATCACTGCTCTAGACCATCGAATCCTGCGCTAATCTCAGCCTCTCGGCCATGGTCACCTGTCCTGTCTGCAGCTCCGTCACCGTGTGCTCTAACCCTCCAACGGTGCGCTCTGTCCTCTCAGTCGTCTCCATGAGGTCCATAATGCCGCGGTCGAGCGCATCCAATCGTGCTAGTAGCGCAGGATCGTCCGTAGGGTGCTGAGACTGCTCCTCGATCCGTCGTAGCAGGTCGTCACGGAGAGACTCCATCATCTGGTGGACTCGGGCAGACTTCTGGGACGGCTGTGGACCATGCATACTAGCAGGAGATGCCCTAGAGGACTGGGACGCAACTAGGGCACCATAGGATCCCGTTCCGTAGTACGTACCCCTACGGAGTCCACCAGCGGCGGTCATCCACAGCTCGTCCGCCGACGGAGCTTGAGTGGGCTGCGAGGAAGTACCGGCCTCTCTTGCATCAGGTGCACTAGCAGCCGCCCGTTCCCGCAGCCTCTGATACTCGGCCTAGAAAGTATGTATAGTACTCTATAATTTCTAATTTCTAATTAATGTACTTATTATTACTAACTACATGAATATTTATTTACATCATATTTACTAAGTTATATTAAAATTGACACGAAGTATTAAATTAAGATAACGTATTGTAATACTTACATAGGTCTGCTCGGCCCTCTCGTCAATAAGGTCACCGCCGCGACGATGGGTGGCCAGGAAGACGGTCACCATGTCGGCATTACCGACCTTCCTTACCTGTAATTAAATATATTATCTTTGTAATAATTTATCGATTTTGCATTAAAATAATATTTCTAAAAGAGAAAGACATACCAGACGACGAAAATGTTCCGTCATCGGAATCGACCCACCGCACCACTTCGAGGCATGTTGCCTAGCCGCTTTGGCCTTCTCCGACTTCTCCTTGTACCTTGGCTCGTCGAATCGAGCCTTCATCGCATTCCACTGATCAGGGGTGATCCAACCTTGGATCGGCTTTCCGGCACGATCATGATCCTTCTGATCATTAATAGCGTCGCGGATCAGCTTGGCAGCGACGGCAGGAAACATCCCCTCGATAAGCTCGGCCCGGTGCGGTAGATAGAAAAATATATCCTAGAAGAACGCAAACCAAATATTTATCAGTTATATATAATATGCAAAAATTATATGATTCATGTTAAAAGCAAATATATTTTAACCTTGAAGCGCGCAAACCAGAAGGCCTTCCTCTCGTCCAGAGCATCAGAGTAGTTAATCCAAGCACCACCATAATTATGCCTCAGCATGTGGCCTAGACGTCTCTGTACCTCTGGGGGACGATATCTATACAAACATATTATATTCATGAAAAAAGTTAATTTATGATAAAAACAGAAAAAAATTATAAACCAAAACACCTACTTTGTACCGTCGGCCCAGATCTCCGTCCTCCTCTCCTCCAGAGGTGCGCACGCATCATCTGCATGATGCTGGTCTGCCGTCGGCGCCGCTCCTCGGCCGTCGGCGCCGCCGTCTCGGCCGTCGGCGCAGCCTCCGCCATATGCTCATCCGTCTCCATCGTCGTATCAGCAGCAGGAACGCTAGACGGGCGAGCACTTTCAACAGACCTGGAACTACTCGTCCCAGGAGATATGCCACGTGACGTCGTCCCAGCAGGCCCAGCTACTGTCCGATATGGAGGAGTAATCGGCGACGAGGATCCAGAGCCGGTACCAGTAGGAGGTACCGAAGGAAAACTCCGTCCTCTAGCAGTACCTGTAGAAAGTACCGGAGGATCATGACCTCGTCGTCCCCCTCGGAACGCTCCGCGACGACCTGCCATACCTGATAACAGCATATGATAATACAACAAATAATAGAGACTAGAAATATGAAAGTACAACAAATAATAGAGACTAAAAATATGAAAGTACAACAAATAATAGAGACTAGAAATATGAAAGTACAACAAAGACAAGATAATAACCAAGACAACATATGATGATACATTCTACAATAAACATCTAAGTCCAAATAATATATTCTAGAAGAAACATCTAAGTTCAGATAAGTATATCTCTCTCAATCATCTTCAGAATAATCATCTTGTTCGTCTTCCTCGACCTCATCTTCCTCTTCCTCCTCATCTTCACTTTCATCTTCGCCTTCGTCTTCCTCTTCGGATAATTCTACATCTTCTACATTATGTATCGTGTAATACGTAACTTTCATGGAGTCCACATCGACAATATTGGTTACAAGAGGTAGCTCATCCTCCTGGTAAGCTTTTTCGTCAACATCAAAAGTATCTCTAGCTTTAGTCTTGCATACTGCTCACCAGTCAGACTTCGTTGCTTCCCGTCTCGTATAAGCTGTAAAGTACACGAGCTGAGCCTGAGTTGCTAGGACAAACGGTTCGTAGCCTTGATATCTACGCTTGTAGTTTATATCCACAAGACCATGCTTGTCAATTTTCCAACCTTGATTTTCAATCGGATCGAACCATTCACACTTGAACAACACGATCTTTGTAGGTTCTCTGCCATTATTATATGACAACTCCACAATCTCTCGCAAGATGCCAAAGAAATTATTTCCTTGATCGACGTCTTTGTAGTTCGACGACTTGATACACAAACAACTATTTTTCGTGGAATCAAGATCCAGGAAGCTGTCTCTGATCAGGGCATTTGTCGACTTGAACCGAAAGCCATTGATACAGTAACTTGGCCATATTTTAACAAAAGTAATTGGTCCCTTGGCAAGAGTTCTAATTAATTTAATCTCGGGTGAAATTAGACGATCGACCTGAATATCAAAGAAGCGATAATAAGTTATTTATTGCACAGTTGCATTAGAAGAGGCCAGTAATTACCGAGCTACTTACATATTCGCTCAACCAAGAAAGAAAATGACGTCTCATTTCTTGTTCTAATGCTTCGTCTGTTAGGTAGGGTCTAACCAGCCTCAACTCATCATTATATGTGCTGGAAAACAACGAAGAAACCGCCGATTAGTACAATAATATTAGCTTATACTATTACATTGAGACGACGTAAACTCATCATCCTGAGTTACTTACCCCTCTAGCTTCTCCACTTCATTCTCATCGCAATTGAGTAATACATACAACTGAGCAGCCCTTAGCTCTTCGTTATTCAAATATCTCTTCTTTATTTTCCCCGAATGCTTTCCGGACGCATTGAATACTTTCAGTATTCCATCATTAAATTCTTGATATCCGTCGTCGTTTCTCGGAGCCCTCGTTCTATTCGTAGCAACATGAGGTTTGAAATAGGAGGAGCAAAAATTTATAACCTCCTCGAGAATATAGGCTTCACAAATAGAACCCTCGACCTGAGCCTTATTTTTCACCTTTCTTTTTAGGTGATTCAAATGTCGCTCGAACGGGTACATCCATCGATATTCGACGGGTCCACCAACACGTGCCTCGTAGGAAAGATGAGTCGGCAAATGCTCCATAGAGTCGAAGAATCCCGAAGGGAACACCCTCTCTAGCTTGCACAGTGTTACCACAATGTCCTTCTCTTCCTTTTCTAGACGATCAACGAGCAATTTCTTAGAACAAAGGTCCCTGAAGAATATGCTAAGCTCCGTCAATGGATCCCAAACTGACTGCGGTAAGAATTCTCGAAATACAATCGAAATTAACCGCTCCATGAATACGTGACAATCATGGCTCTTCATACCTATCAGTTTGTTCTCCTTGAGGTCGACGCATCTTCTCAAGTTCGAAACATATCCATCTGGAAATTTTAGAACTTGAATCCACCTACAAAGCCTCACTTTATCCTCCTTCTCCAGTGAAAAAATTTCCTTAGGCTGCTTCAACTTCCCATTCCCGTCCTCTATCAAATGCAATGCAGGACGTCTACATATTTCTTCCAAGTCCAATCTAGCCTTTGGATTGTCTTTCGTCTTCCCCTTTACGTCCATTACAGTATTAATTATGTTGTCAAACACATTCTTTTCGATATATATGACATCAAGGTTATGTCTAATCAGATTGGTGCTCCAATATGGAAGATCCCAGAATATACTCCTCTTCATCCAGTTATGAGTGCGACCAAATCCGTCACACTTGTAGCCCGTAGCAGGCTGCTCAATAGCTCTTGGTAAATCTTTTACCTCTTTCCATATCGTGTATCCCGGCTACCTTGGCGGGGGATTAGCCTTCTCCACAATGCCAGCACGAAAAGCATTCCTGTTCCTCCGGTACGGATGATCCTTCGGCAGGAATTGTCGATGACAATCGAAGAAGCACAGTTTGCCTCCGTGTTTCAAACAGAAAGCCTTAGTGTTGTCCATGCAATACGGACATGAAAGACGATCATGCGTGCTCCATCCAGATAACATTTCATAGGTCGGAAAGTCGTTGATGGTCCACATAAGTGCTGCCCGCATCTGGAAATTTTGTTTTCTAGATACATCGTATGTGTTGGAACCTACTTCCCACAGCTGATTCAACTCATCAATCAACGGCTGTAAATACACATCGATGTTCCTTTTCGGATTGTTCGGACCTGGGATAATAACGGTGAGGAACATATACGGAGTCTTCATGCACATCCAAGGCGATAGATTGTACGGGGTGACGATCACAGGCCAACACGAATACTGGGATCCCGAAAGTCCGAATGGGGTAAAATCGTCGAAGCAGAGACCCAATCTGACATTACGCGGATCAGAAGCAAAATCTGGATACTCTCGATCAAAGTGCTTCCATACTTCTCCATCAGATGGGTGATCCAACACTCCTTCGGTATGTTTCCGCTTATGCCAACTCATGTTTTCTGCAGTTTCCTTCACCATAAACAACCGCTGCAACCGCGGCGTCAACGGCAAGTAGTGCATCGAAGTGGTAGGCTTCCTGGCACCGACAGACTTTCCTCTACCACATGTCTTGTAGCGATCGACACCACAAAATCTGCAGACGTCTTCATCCTTGTCGTCTTTGTAGTACAACATGCACCTGTTACGACAGGCATCAATTTTTTCGTATCCCATCCAGAGCGATCTAACCATCCTCTTAGATCGGTAGAAGTCTTTAGGCAACTTCGCACCCTCAGGCAATATTTCTATAAGCAACTCCATAAGACAGTTGTAACAATCTTACGACATGTTAAAATCGGACTTGATGCTCAACAATCTTGTAACCACCTCCAACGGTGAATGATCCTCACAACCAGGATATAATGGAGTCCTTGTATTCTCCAGTAACTCCATGAACTGTACAGCATCGGGGTTCGGTGCCTCCTCAGGTGCATCATGATCATCTGGATCGAAACTAGGCCCGGCCGTTCAAAAACCATGTTCACCAACCCATCGTCGTAAGGAGCGTTGTTGTGGACATCCACATAAGGCTTGTACTCCGATGCTAAAGACACAAGTTCTCCGTGTTCGCTCCACTGATAGTAATTCGGCGTGAAACCCTTCGAGTATAAATGATACGTGACATCCACTTCTGGATGATATTTCAAGTTGCGACATCTCACACACGGACACTTAATTTTGGTACCGTCCATGTACTGAGGGAACGCCTTGGCAAACTGCAGGAACTGGTGTACACCCTCTATGAATTTATTCCGCACACCGCACATGTCATCAGGATGACGGTTGTACATCTACGAACGATTCTGCAGATAGTAATTCAGCTCCATATCCATTTGAGGATAATTCTGTAAGATAGATACATATGCACATCGTTTAAACACTTGTAAAAGTAATCATGATACAACAAGTGGTAATAGATATGATGTATCCTATGTAGTTTCTTTCCCTCTCTTTACTGTGAACCTTGGTTAACATTAATATTTCCACACTTCTCTAGGGTGAGGTTGAGGTAGATATCCTATGATGCGGAATAGTCGACTGAATGACCCGAATGAGAAGGAAGGAAGTAGGGAGGCTCACTCTATATACTCTAGGATTGACTTATTTCGTCGTTGATTTAACTTATTTTGGTAGTGTGAAATGTCAACAATATCCGATACGGTACCTCGAAGACCTAAATATAGAATATTAATGTCAATTGGTGTTTTGGAATCATAAAAATGATATACTAGGTCAATTCTAGGTCTCCAAGTCATTTCTAGGTCATACTAGGACAACTGGGTCAATACCTTGCCAAACTTGGTCAAGTCATTTCGAGCTTGACATAAGTCATAATGTGCAAATTGGAGGGAAAATTGGCAGGGTTACCACCTTGTCAACTGGGTAGTTTGTAGAAGGAAAAACTTCTTAATGTGCAAATCGTTCCTAATTACAACTGATAATGTTAAATGTTATACATAAATGTACATGTTCTGTATTCCACCTACCTGTTCATGTGTACCCATGGACTGAAGTCTAATGAGATGGACTGCAACATGGTTATGTGGGCTGAACACATACCTAGGATGGACTGAAACATGATATGCAGTGTGTTATACAACAAGATGGACAGGTAATGCAATAGGCACATGTGGGCTGAACACATACCTAGGGTGGACTGAAATATGATATGCTCTATGGTATACAGGACAGATTCATGTAAGTGGATTGATACCCAATTGTGACAGGGACTGTCCTCATAGGCAGTACAGGACCCAGGCTAAACCAATACCCACTTCTAACCTGAGCCATTCCTCTTCCTTCGACTGATACTAACATCAATGGAAATTGTTACAACCATAGGAGTGGACTGCATAGTAGTAATGAACATGTGATGGATGCTATTTAAGGGACTGAATAATTACTTAACACCTGAACCTTACACTTGTAACAATACCTTAGCTAGGGACATGAGTAGGGCTGCAAATGAGCCAAGCCGAGCCAAGCTTTTGTAAGCTTGAGCTTGGCTTGACTAGAATTAATCGAGTTCGAGCTCGAGCTCAAGCTTGATAAATTTTTTATTTTAGAGCTTGAGCTTGTTTATATTAAGCTTGAGCTTGGCTTGGTTTGAGCTCGAGCTTGGCTTGATAAGCAAGCTTGATTCAAGCTTGATAAACAAGCTCGATAAGCTCATATCTAGCTAATTAAGCTTGATTTCAAGCTTGTTCACCTTTATTTCAAGCTTAATGAGCTCGATTTCAACCTAGTTACGCTTGAATTCAAGTACCTGTAATTTAACAATTTATTTATAAAAATTTAATTAAAAAAGTTTCTTCATATCAATTATTAAGGACATATAAATATATAAAGCACACAACCATATCATTATACAAACATACATAAAATTGGAATTCAACAAACAAACGAGCTTCTAAACAACCTCCTAAACGAGCTTCTAAACGACCCAGCTCGCAAGCTCATAAACGAGTCAGCTTGCGAGCTCGAACGAGTCGAGTACTTCTAAGCTTGAGCTTGGCTCATTTATTAAACGAGCTCGAAAACGAAGCTTGAGCTCGGCTTGTTTACTAAACGAACCGAGCTCAAACGAGCTTTTATCGAGCCGAGCTTCGAGCAGCTCGCAAATGACTTGGCTCATTTGCAGCCCTAGACATGAGCTCTGGTATTCGAACCCCCAATTGATGCATAGGTCCATGGAGACCCAAGCTCGACGATTAGCTCTGACATAAGTCAAAGTGTCAAAGTATCAAAGTGTCAAAGTGTCAAAGGGTTAGGTCTGGTCGTGTCTGGTCGTGTCTGTGTCGCATCAAAAAAAGGGAGATAGGGTTAGGGTTTACCGACACAGCGTTGGGGTTGGGTCGGGGTCGCCGGGGCTGGAGCAGCGGCGGAGGAGACTGGTCGGGTGGTCGTAGGAGGGAGTGAGTCGTCGGAGGAATGGGGTCGTCGGGCAGGGGGTCGCCGCGAGCGGGAGATTAGAAAATTTTGGGTGGAAAAATAAAAAATCGATCGGGCCAGAACCCTATATGAAATGTTTTAGCGACGTCATTTAAAGACGTCGCTAACCGTCGCTATTTATTAAAACCTGGCGACGTCATAAAAGTGGCATCGCGAAACGTCGCTGAATAAAAAAACAGCGACGTTTTACGACTAGTATGCGACATCAGTTGTCCAAAACATAAATGGTGTCGCTAACTGTCGCTCAAACGTCGCTGATAGTGACGTTCAGCGACGTATATATAAAACGTCGCTAAAAGCACAAAACTTAGCGACGTATTTATCTGGAGTCGCTAATTTCGTCGCAATTATGACTTATTTTGGTAGTGCAGGCATTGAACAACATCACCATCAAGAACAAGTACCCTCTGCCCCGGATCGATGACCTGTTTGATCAACTAAGTGGAGCTAAGGTATTCTCGAAGATAGACCTTCGATCTGGCTACCATCAAATCAAGGTCAGAAAGGAGGATATTCTAAAGACGGCATTCAACACCAAATATGGTCATTATAAATTTTTGGTCATGCCGTTTGGATTGACGAATGCCCCTGCGGTATTCATGCACCTTATGAACAAAGTCTTCCATGAATATCTAGATCAGTTTGTTGTTGTCTTCATCGATGACATCCTGATCTACTCGAAGACCAAAGAAGAGCATGAAGAGCACCTGAGGAAAGTTCTGGGAACCTTAAGGAAGGAGATGCTCTATGGTAAGCTATCTAAATGTGAATTCTTCTTAGACAAGGTGGATTTTCTAGGCCATGTTGTCATAGGAGAAGGAATTTCGGTAGACCCAAAGAAGATAGCTGCTATTGAGAAGTGGAGTACACCAAGTTTAGTTGCTGAAATCAGAAGTTTCTTGGGCTTAGCTGACTACTACCGGAAATTTTTGAAGGACTTCGCCAGGATTGCTGAGCCGATGATGAAACTCACTAGGAAGAATGAAGAATTTGTGTGGACTGAAGCTTGTCAGTCAGCATTTGAGGAACTGAAGAAGAGACTTACAACGGCACCGATACTTGCTCTACCCGCAGGTACTGGCGGTTTCTCAATTTACAGTGATGCTTCTGGTAAAGGATTGGGTTGTGTTCTTCAACAACACGGAAAAGTAATTGCTTATGCATCTAGGCAATTACGGACTCATGAGAAGAACTATCCCACGCATGATTTGGAGATTGCAGCAGTTATTTTTGCACTGAAGCTATGGAAGCATTACCTCTATGGAGAGAGAGTGAAAATATTTATAGACCACAAAAGTCTTAAATATGTTTTTACTCAGAAGGAGCTGAACATGCGACAGAGACGATGGCTGGAGCTAATAAAAGATTTCGACATCGACCTGCAGTATCATCCGGGTAAGGCTAATGTTGTTGCAGATGCACTTAGTCAATACCCGATGGCGATATTTTTGACCAAGGAGCGACATTTACTGGAAGACATAGAGAAGCTTGGACTAGAGATTGTACTGCCTGAGGAGAAAATAAAGAAACTCGGAAGAGAAACAATTGTACCAGGAGCTGAATCATCAATGATGCAGTTGTAAGTACGTTCAAGTCTGATGGATAAAGTCAAGGAGACACAATTCCAAGACGAGACTCTTTGCAAACTCAGAGATCAAGTGCTGGCAGGAACACTTGAAGGATTCTCAATCGCCAGCGATGGAGCACTGAGACATGGTACGAGGCTTTACGTACCAACTGGTGAACTAAGGAATGAGCTGATGTAAGAAGCGTACTAGTCACAGTATTCCATACATCCAGGAGCAAATAAAATATATCGGGATATGCGTACTGTAGTATGGTGGTACAGAATGAAAAAGGACGTATCCAGGTACGTGGCTAGATGCTTAATTTGTCAACAAGTGAAAGCTAGCAGACATAGACCAGCAGGACTGCTACAGCCACTAGACATTTCGGAGTAGAAATGGGAACACATAACGATGGACTTTGTGTCAGGACTACCTCGATCCCAAGGAGGGAAGGACGCCATTTGGGTTATTATGGATCGACTGACGAAGTCAGCTCACTTTATCCCCTTCAAGGTTGGTCTATCTACCGAGAAGTTGGCAGCACTGTACATGCAGCTTATCTATCGGATTCATGGAGTTCCGGTAAGTATCGTATCTGACAGAGATACCAGATTCATCTCTCATTTTTGGAAGAGCTTGTACGACAGTCTGGGAACACAATTGAAGTTCAGCACCGCCTACCATCCCCAGACTAACGGACAATCGGAGAGAACCATCCAGACGCTAGAAGACATGCTGAGATCTTACGTCTTGGAATTTGGAGGGTCTTGGGAAGACCACTTGTACTTGGTAGAGTTCTCCTACAACAACAGCTACAAAGCTAGCATCGGTATGACTCCGTTCGAGGTACTTTATGGATGTCGTTATTGCACTCCACTTGCTTGGGACGACGTAGGAGAAAGAGTATTGCTTGGACCTAAAATGGTGACTGATGCAGCAGAGAAGGTAAAGGTGATTAGAGACAAGCTCAGGATTGCTCAGGACAGACAGAAGTATTGGGCTGATAGCAGTCGTCGACTACTGGAGTTTGAAGCAGGAGATAGTGTCTTCGTCAAGATTTCCCCTACCCGAGGAACTATCAGATTCGGCAGAGCAGGAAAGCTGAGCCCCAGGTACATCGGCCCATTCGAAGTTTTGAGCCGAGTCGGAGAAGTAGCGTACCGATTAGCTCTACCAGCTAATCTTGAAGGCGTGCACAACGTCTTCCACGTTTCACAGCTCAGACGCTACATCCCGGATCCGAGCCACATCTTGGACCATTCGGAGCTGGAGATTAGACCCAGCCTCACATTACCAGAGAAGCCAGTGGCGATTTTAGACAGAGGTGAGAAGAAAACAAGGAACTCTGTGACGCCCATAGTCAGAGTTATGTGGCGACACAATTCCCCAGGCGAGTCTACCAGGGAGCGAGAAGATGAGATGCGGGAGAAGTATCCATATCTATTTGAGACCTGAGGTAATTCTTAACCTTATCTTTTAATTTCGAGGACGAAATTTCTTAAGGAGGAAAGGTGAAACCCACAATTTTGGGATTTACTGGATTTTTGGATTTGATTGCAATTCGTAATTGATTGGTTATATTTTTGTTAATTTATTATTATTAGTCAATTAGGAAAATTGTATTAAATTTTTTTTATTATTTATGGAATTTTATTTATTTGGCCTGACCTGTCCCGAACCCGTCTCGAACCATTTTTGAAACTGAACCCAAACTCGGTTTTCATTTTAAAGTTATTTATAATTATATCAAGATTAGTTTTTAATAAATGAAATTTGATTTATAAAAATTCAAACTCTTATTAAACTCTCTTTCGCTCTCTTTTTCCTAATACCAGCAGACCTTTCTTGTCTCCTTCCGTTCCCGACCGACCGCCAACACCCCTCCTCTTCCGAAACTGTCGTTACTTCTCCCCTTCTCATAACCCCAATTTCTCATCCCTATAATACTCAAATTCTTCTCCACTCTTCATCACTCCTCTCATCCAAACCCATTTCCCAAATCCCTAGCCCTAACCCGAATCCGGCCGCCCAAGCTCCCGCCGGCTCCGCCCAAGCCCGGCGACCCCTCTCGGCGACCCCTGCCCGCGCCCTCACAGTGACCCCCGGCCGCATGAGGCCGATGCCCTCCACCGCTGTTCCCCGCGACCCAGGCCGACCGCCCAGCCACCTCGCCCAGACCCAGCGGCCTCCCGCCGCTGCTGTTTCCGAGCCGCAACACTCCGCGAGCCTAAATCCGGCCGCCCGTGCCCTGATCCTCTGTCCGCAGCACCTTGCGGGTCCCAACCCTCTCCCCATGGCCGCGTTCGTGCTATTCCAGCGCTGTCCGTGTTCTTCTGGAGTTTTTCGAGTTCGCGTGGATTTTTTCTATTTCCCTATTTTGCACCTGAGAGCTCTAGCCGAGCATCCGAGGTATATTTTTTGTGTCCCTGTGTCTCTTCCGTTGAGTCGATGATGACACGGTCTCGATCCCGCTATGGGATTCGATTGTTGATGTTTGGTTCTGATTTCTAAATCAGAATTGGTTCATTGGGTTTTCCGATTTTAATTCAAAATTTATGCTGTGAATTTGGGTTTCATATTCTGGTTCCTATTCGGATTTGGTTCTGATGTTTCTGACTTCGATTTGGAATAGTCGTGCTTGTTTCCGATTTCGAGTTCGATAGATTATGAGTTCGGATTCTCGGATTTAGAAATTTAAGCTCTGTTGATTCATTCTTGCATATATATATATATATATTTTATATATATATATATATATATATATATATATATATTTTATATATATATATATATATATATATATAGCTTTGAAATAGATTTTGGTTGATTTTCTCAGTATTGTCTTTTTGGTCTTGGGTTATGTACATATCCTGGTGGAGTATATATTGACTGGACGGTGTTGTTTGGGTGAGATTTTCGATTTTCAGGTATCGCCTCGTGGCTAGGTTATCCTAGTTACAAAGGAGATACTGTCCGATTTTTCTAAAAATATTTTGAAAACCTTTCGGTTTATTTCTTGAGTTCGACTATAGTCCTTTGACAGTTATTGTTTGGCTTTCGGATAATATTTTGGGTCCTAGCAAAATGCAAACAAAATCGGAATTTTCGGACGTTGAGGCATAAGCTAGAATGCAACATGACATTTTGGACCAAGTCTGAGACTTACCATATTTTTATATTTTAAATTAAATTATTATTTTAGAACGTGTTACTGGCCAATAGTATTTTGGGTGCAGGGCCTCGACCTGCTGAATGGACCACTTCCCGACGTTCAGAGCTCACCAGCAATCTAATTGCTTTAATTCAATTAATTTATGTAAAGTGTTGTAAGGGCATAAGTCCAGTCTTTATTTCTTTCTCTGTGGTTTTGTAATTGCATAATATAGTTTTGGTTTCTTTTGGTTTGTTTTTCTGGTTTCGTTAGTTATCGATAAATGCGTAGAATAATAAATTGAATATTTATTTTATATAGAAAATTAAATAATTTTCCCACATTTAGTTAATAATAAAATATAAATTTGAATTATTTAAACAAATTCACGTTTTTCTCATTTAAAGAAAAACCTAGTTTTTAAATATATTACAAAATACAAAGTTTTGCCAAATAATCGGAAGATACGAATTTTCTCAATAAATGTTAATTTGACTTTTATTTTGTTAAATTAATGATTTTATATCGCATCGATAAACGTGTTATGATAACATAAAACTTGACTAGGATCAAATTTAGAGATTATAACTAGCACACCTAGATATGGTTCAATGATGACGGTTCTAAATCAGAACTTCTCAACTGTAGGATTTCGAGGACGAGTCTGATTTCTTTTCCAGTACCGACTTCCAATCCCGTCATAAACCAAGGCAAGTACGGTTATGGTTATTTTTTAATTTAATTAGTAATTGTAATATTGTAAAATTAAACCACATTGCTACACGGAACTCTCTCCTAGAGTATTGATTGTTATTGATTGTGTGATATTGGGGGAGTAGTGTAGTGTTCTATGACCAATACCTTCATATTGCATAATTGTACGAGCTTACTCCTTTTCACACGGGGATAAGCCGTATCGTATCACTAGGATACTATTGTACAACCCAAGCCGGTCATAAGCATTACATACTCAAATCACATTGTTCTCAATTATGGAAAATATTGTTCAAGTATTTCAAACTGTTTAAAATTGTAAATTTCTAATTATTAGTTGAATTGTTAGATTTTCATAATTGTACTTTGCTCCTTTCCTGACTGGATTTTCCACCCCCAATAGGTTCCCTTGATGAAGCTGAGCTATTGATTAATAGCTATTACGATCCTGAGCTTTACCCAGCTGTGCTGCCAGAGTCTCAATCGGACGATGTTGATCTCGGGGCTGATGAGCCAACTTTCTAGATGATGACAGTTCCTTGCTAGTTTTTATGTTTGAATTTAAGACAGTTTTATTTTATCAGATGTATCAGATGAATCTTTCTGTTGGACAATGTTTTAATATTCGAAATTTTAGAAGTTGTGATAAATATATATTTTGTTGTTGAGATTACCTGCTAGTAGATACAGCTTACTACCGCCGTCTCACAACGGTTCAGGTTAGGCATGATCCGATTCGACCCAACAATTTAGGACCGGGTCGTGACAGCTTGGCCCGAAGCCAAGGCTTTACCCTCATGTGGTGTCACCCCACTGTAGCATGGAGTACTACGCTCCTTTGTAGTGCTGTGCTACCCGTACTTCCTGTTGTTGGCCCATTGGTCATGGTTGAACCTGATTTTAATAATTGATCAAACTATGTCTTGATACAAGCCTATAAAGGGTATGTCTGTCACTACGGCTATGGCTAAAGCAAAATGGTGTTTAAGTGTTCCCCGATGAACCTCCATTAGCTGAGACAGTACCCCTATAACTAATCTGAGATAGTCACTGTGTAACAAAATTTAATTTATAAAATAATATTAATTAAAATTTAAAATAACTAAACTTAGAATTAAATAATTGAAAAGGGATTGATGAATGGAGAGTGGCTAGCAATTATTTTTGTTGAAAAATACCTTAACAGAACCCCAGGCGAACTCGTAACGAATTCGGCCCGAGTTCTCTTGGTGGTATATGGTTTTAAGTCAGAAACGAGTGGCCCCCCTCTTATTCATCTTCTCTAAATCCTCAAATCACAGCAGTAGCCGCGCCCGGGCCCTCAAAACCCTAGCTTTTCTCCAAGCTATTGCTTCAAATCCTCTTGGAGAAATCAATCTAAATTTTGGATTCGTGCGGAGATTCTCGTCCTCTACTACATACTCAATTCTTGGAAGGTATAACCTCCTCCTTGCCTCTCTTTGAAGTTCATAGTTTTTCAATCTTTCATAGAAGCAATGCATAGGATTTTGAACCCCTTTAAGAGGAAGAAGCCGACACCTAGTGAAGAGGCGTCGTCTTCGGATCCTATCCAATGATCACTTTTTTCTTCGGTTCAATTGGCCGACAGAGCATACAATAAGTTTTACTTTGAAACTCATGACCAATCCATATTGTGGTACACGGATTTCTCTGTTCGCAAAATATGCACCGGCGCACCGATTAAATAGACCATATTTTCTGAGCATCGTCCATTCTTTGAGGCATTAGGGTTGTACGAACTTGTCACCCACCAATATCCCATTACAACTAATGCTATTTGTTTGTCTACTATAATTTTATTTTGAACACTTTTACTGTTAAAAGTCATGTCGGTGGACTTAATATCGAATTTAATGATGTCCTCTTAGCGAAAATTTTTGGTATCCCTAATGAAGGTGCTCTGCTTGATGATATCATAAAATTTGAGTTTCCCGTATGCACAACCTTGATCAGTTTCAAGAACGAATTCTGTGCTCCTGATCGTGTTCGTTCTACTAAGTTCAAAGCTGCAAACATGAATTTATTCAACTATGAATTGTATCGCATCGTCTATTCCACCATTTTGCCCAAATCCACTTCAAAAGACGATGTTACCACCCTTGAGTTGTCTGCCCTTTATCACATTCGTAAGGGTATTCATTTTTCTGTCCCCAAGACTATTATTCAGATGATGGGACGTTGTCGCAAAAGGAACAGAAACTTTGCTTATGCGATGATTATTCCAATCATCTTTCAATATTTTGAGATTGACTTATCCACTTGCGCTCTTGAGTCTGAGCCCAAGTATCTTCAGCTGACTCATCGCAGCACATCCGTCCCTCTTGCTCCTCATACTGCTCCTGTTCCACCTCCTCAGACCTACCCTATGACTTATGAGGGTATCCACCAGCAGCTATTTGATTTGCAAGCTTTTATCACTAACACATCTAGGGAACGCGAGTTCCGTAATGCCAGTCGGTTTTAGGCTCTTCTCTTCCCCGAGATCCAGCTGTATCAGGATACCGCTATGAGGATGAGGCGGTTCGTCCCTTCTTTTAGCCCGGTAACTCATGACTGGTACCGTGGTTCTGGTGCTACTCCACACCCTTCTGGAGCTGGCACTTCTGGAACTGGTCCATCTGGACATGGTGGCACTGCTGGCGCTGATGATGATGATGACTATATATATATATATATATATATATATATATATATATATATATATATTATATATATATATATATTTGAGGACTTTTGATCTAGACGTGATGCATTTTGTCTAGATATCATTTTGTTAGACTCTTTATTTGTCTATGTTTACTTGGAAATGCTCCGACATTCCAAGATAGCATTTTAGTTTTATTTTTAGCACTGAGTCTTTATTTTCTGAGATGATGTATTTTGGAACATCTACTATGCTTTTCTTTAGCATGTTTTCTATTTCAGTTTGGACTGTTCTCTATCTTTCTGTTTATGCGTAGCATTACCTTTTAGCTTATGCTTCAACATATAAACTGCTTGTGAAATACTTGTTATCCCTCTATATTTTTTTGTATTTCTTCAACGTTTGTTTCTTATGCATAAATTGTGGGGGAGCTTCTCTCTTTGCAATTATTTTGCTAAGTGCCAACGGGGGAGAAATATGATCCAACATCTTTTGTAGGATACAAAAATATTTTTTGAGGATACATACAATACCATTGTTGAACAAGTACAATTTTGATTTCTTATCAAATCAGAAGATCGAGATGTTATATCGGTCAAGGTTTTGTCAATTATCAGAATAGGAGAGATTATTGGCCCATTAGTCATGCCTGAACCTGATTTTAATAATTGATCAAACTCTGTCTCGATATAAGGGCTACTTGGACATTTGCTGAGAACTTCTACCACTATGTTCAAGACTGAAGCTGTTTTGCCGTATGAGTCTGTATTTCAATATTTAATATAATTTTCATATTTATTGAGTCTAGGAATACTATGTACACCGAGTCGTACTGGCAAATAGGCTATCCCAAAATGTTTTCAAAATATCCTATATTTTGAAAATAGCCCATTTTTCAAAAAGCTTCTAACTGTTTAAACTTTTCAAAAAGCCAAAAACTCAAAATCCGATTTACAAAATTCTATAAAAATCAAACTCTAACACCAAAAGAGTTCGGCCCGAGTTCGGACCGAACTCGCCCCGTGTTCGTTTGGTGCCATTGGATTTTTGAATTTGGTCATCATGCAGTTACGGATGCAACGGCTATTTGTCGAAATTCTCTCAAAGAATTTTGTTCGAGTTCTGACTTTTAAAAACCTATAAATAGGGAAAATTTTCACTCATTTCAATACACCTCTCTTCTCTCTTCTCTCTAAGCTTAAACGTCTTCCAAAGTGTTCTAAAAGCTTTCATTTTTAAATCCCAAGTGTAAGCCCCCTGAATTTCAGGGTCTATTTTAAATTTTCTAAATGAATTATTTTCGATAAGTATTTTATATTAATTTAAATACGTATTTTGCAGCATATTTCGTATTCTCTTGGTTTTCGGAATGCTTTAAATTTTTCCAAAACTATAGGTTTTCTCCTTGATCGGCATACCGCCGGTATACCGGTGTATACCGACGGTATACCGCCCGGACATTTTTCTACACTTTAGATATTTTCGGTTTCTGATATTTTCATGAATAGTGTTTCGGATATTTTCGTGAATAGTATTTAGATATTTTCGTAAATAGTGTTTAAGATATTTTCGTGAATAGTATAGATGCACTCTATTATCCAATGGATAATTGGTTTTGTTTGAATGGCCATGATTGACCTAGACTTTCACATGGATCATGATCCAACGGCTAAGATTAATTTCCCCTTCTATATATACCATTTCACTTTCTCTCTCCTCTCTCTTTTCATTCTCTTCACTCTCTCTTCATTTCTTCTTCCCTTCTCTCCCCCTTGGAGCTTGCCAAGAGCTTGGCCTTGAGGTCTAGAGTGTGGTTTCATACCCCTCTTGGTGGTGGAGTAGAAGATTAGGCTTGGAGCTTAACCTAGGTAAGTACATCTTGCCGAATTCTTGAACAATATTGTTTTTGTTATTATTTTGTTTTCCTTGGTATTAAATGCTTAGAATTGTTCTAAACTCATTTTGTTAAGAATGTTTTCCTTGTGATTCTCATCTATATGCATGTTTCTAAAATTGGTTTTAATTAGGTTTTGAATTTCTGATAAAATCCAATATTGACTTAGTAGAAAACTCAGTATCAAGAGTGATACTAGCGTTACCATCATGGATCTTGGTCACATATGCATATATGAGGCCCTCACCTAGTTTGTATACCATGGATTTTGAGTTTGGTGGATATCGAAACCCGTTTCGGTATCCCGAGAACCTATTTTTGGAGTATTTTGATATATTGATCTATCAAATGTTTTGATTTATGAAAACTAATAGTCCCATGTTGTAGGGAATTAAATTTCATGCGATTTTGACTTTTGAAAATCCAGATTTCGATTTAAAACGAAGTTTTTATGGCCGAAACAAGTTTTGAGTTTTCAAAAATCAATTTTCTGTGACGGTTCGAAAAATCTGTCTGAAAATCCGAACTTGCACCACAAAACCTGCTGTGACACTTCGGAAAATCCGTCGGTAATCCTCCGTAATCCGCCGGATGATCCGGTTAGGCTGTTTTTGAATTTTTATATATATTCTAAGTGCTGTAAAAATCTAAAAAAAATTGTATTTAAATACTATGTTAATTTAGCTAATTTATTATAATTTTTCTAGCATTTAATAAGTACTTTTGGTATTTTATAAAAATAGGAAAACAGAACTCATTTTCAGGATACATATGTTTGCTGATTTTTAATAAATATCTATGAGGGTTTATAAATTCCAGAAAAATTAGTATAAATATCTATAATTGACAAGGATCATTTTGGTACTTTATTTTATATAAAATTGAGCTTTTTGTCTATCTCAAAAATTGTTGGAACACAATGTACAGTTTGATTTATTTATTGAATAGTTACGACTTGGAATGATTTGTGTCGTTTTGAGTTATTATAGTATTGGACCTCACCCCGCACTAGTGTAAAGACCCTAGAAAGTTAGTTTGGGTATGGTGTCACCCCATATTGGTCTCCTATGCTAAAGTCATCATTTGGCTAGGTGTCTAGTCAGAAAGTCGTATCACACAACTAGTGTCTTAGTGTTTAACTTAGTATAAAAACTAAGTTTATGTGTTATTTCTACAGTGACGAGTCACCAGGCATCTATAGCATTTCTATCACTGCTTTGCTTTGCTAAAGGCGAGTACCCCTACAAACTTTATTTACTGCATATGATAATGAATTACGTATGAACCATGTTAAAATACCGTTTCTTGAACTGCAAGTCTGATCTTCACATGTTTTATACTGCTCTCAGTACCTGCCATGCTTATACTGCTCCCAGTATCTCTCACATGTTTTTACTGTTCTCGTATCTCCTACATATTTTTACTGTTCTCGTATCTCTCACATGTTAGAATATGGGTTATGGCGAAACTGATAGTTGAGTACGTGATCATGTCCCCTCTATCGTACCGAGCAAGGTCGCATTTTATATGCATACCTTACCGTAGGCCATTATCCCGCATTTCTGTACGGATGTACACCTATGCTTGTACACTTGTACGTATGTACATTTTATTTACATGTGCCACAGTACATTGTACACCTATTGACCGATCACGTACCTGCTCCAGTTTTAAACTCTAGATATACATGTGTCGCCATGACAAATGTATTCCTAACATGATAGATCTGTGATATGACATGATTGTGATACGACATGAGACATGACATGATTCTTATTTACTACATCTCTTTTCATTCCATGCTCAGTATGTTTAGTTTGTAGAATCAGTACTTGCTCCCGTCCTGACAGGATAACGTTGTAGGAATACTTTCAGAGGAAGATTTGCTCTGTGATCTTGTCTATGGACCCACTACGGAAGACCACGCTTTTGCTCCCGAGGAACTCCCCGCAGGGAACCTCTCTTGGTAGTCTTGCTTAGATTATTTTTGGCTTAGTTATTGAACTGTTTAGACTATATTTGGTAGTTACTGGACTTTGTCTCCAGTTAGATACTTTAGAAGTGTATTATTAAGTATGTGCTTATTTTACTTTCGCTTATAGATGCTGTGTTGTGATGAACCTTTTAAATGTGATAATAGAACTGTTAGCAACTTAGATCCTTTATTGTCTATTCTTAGAATAGCTTACTACGCTTTAACCAAGCGTAGGCTGGACATGGCTCGGCCCGGCCCAACAATTTGGATATCGGGTCGTGACACCAAGCCAGTTACAATCCTCTAGTCAATTTGTCAATACGGTACGGTCTAAAAGTTTTAGAGAGATTGTAATCAGAGGCTTGATTGAAGAAAGACACTTCATAACTGAAGTTGGTCGAGTACTTCGTATCAAAGCTCGCATTGTAGAAGTTGCAAGGACTTCATATGAAAACTTGCGGTACTTTCTAATAGTGGATTCAACTGAAAGCTAGAGTTCTTCGATTGGAATAGTCCTCACAAGAGGGAAACCAGTATACATCGCCGTGTCTGTGTTTTCTTTTTGATCTCTGTCTTTCATTTACTTACTTGTGATATATTATATGTGATCTTGTTGCTAACATTTTTAATTAGCTAAATTTTGCTGCCTATTCTATTCACCTCCCTTTAGAGTATTGAGCTTTACAATTCGTTCCTACACCTGTAAAGTATGCCAGACATCCCAGATGCCCGAGAACTCATTAAGGCTTCCAAGCCATCCTTCCACAGGACTTTGTTCTTTATAAAGAACAATCAGTAGACAATAGTGGTTCTGGATTCATAACCCCGTAACATCCCAAAGGATTGCCCACTGCTCCTGATATCCTTCCGTCAATGGTCCTTCTTTGAACTAAAAGCTAGATGCCTAGTAGATTTCTTTTTGAACTAATAACATAAAGCTTTGTAGTAGAATTACAAAGACATACTATCAGAGTGTCTTCAAGCCCATCTTACCTGCTGTGTCTTCAACCAGCTGGCGCTTGAGACCTTTGGTGAACGGATATGCCAGATTCTCCCGACTCCGAACATCAACTACGACAATGACTCCTCTTTTAGTAAGATCATTTACTGCCATGTGCCTTAGGCGCACAGTCCTCTTTTTCCTATTGAAGAGGTCAGTTGATGCCACCGCTGCAGTCGCCTGGTTGTCGTAGTATATCGGTGCCGCCGGTATCTACGCACCAATATTTGGAAGATCATACATGAGCTTCCGAAGCCACTCTGCTTCCTCCGCTACAGCCGCCAGTGCATAAAACTTAGACTCCATAGAAGAGTGAGACAACATACTCTGCTTTTTCAACTTCTTCGATATAGCAGCTCCACCCATGGAGAAGACGTATCCTCCTGTGGACTTTTTACTCTCTACTTTTAAGTACCAACTTGCATTGCTGAAGCCTTCCACTACTTTTGGATCTCCGCAGTAGTGCAGTGCATACTTCTGAGTCCTTTTGAGGTATCTCATAACCCTCTTCATAGCTTTCCAGTGCTTCACAGCTGGATTGCTCGTGAACCGACTCAGCATCCCCACAACAAAAGCTATGTCAGGCCTTGTGGCAGTAGTCGCATACATCAAACTCCCGATGACGCTTGAGTACTCCAACTTCCTGACGCTTTCTCTTAGATTTGGCTTCAGCTTCTTGTCACACCTATATGGCATATCGATCCATGAAAGATCCTGATACCCATAGCATGTGAGCATCTTCTCAATGTAATGAGACAGTGACAATGCTACTACAGTTTTCGTCCGGATGATCTTTATCCCCAGGATAACATCAGCTTCCCCTAAGTCCTTTATGCTGAACTTAGATTAGAGGAACTTCTTTGTCTCAGTGACACTTGCTAGATCTGTACCTAAGATCAGCATGTCGTCCACGTAGAGACAAATTATAACTCCTCTCCCGTCAGCAAACTTTGTGTACACATATTTGTCCATCTCGCTAACCCTGTAGCCGTTTGATCTTATGACTTTATCAAACTTCTCATGCCACATCATGGGAGCTTGCTTCAGACTATACAAAGATTTCACCAACTTACAGATTTTATCTTCAAGGTCCTTGATGACGAATCCTTCTGGCTGTTGCATGTTGATCTCTTCGATCAATTCACCATTCAGGAAAGCGATCTTAACGTCCATCTGATGAATTACCAGCTTATGAATTATGCTCAGAGCAATCAACATCCTAATGGTCGTCATCCACGCTACTGGAGTATATGTGTCGAAATAATCGATCCCCTGTTTCTAAGAAAATCCCTTGGCAAACTTGTCAACAGTTCCATCTGCCTTCATCTTCTTCTTGAAGATCCATTTACATCCGATTGGTTATGCTCCTTCAGGCAGATCGACCAACACCCATGTGTTGTTGGAGGTTATCGAGTCGTACTCATCATTAATAGCCTCCTTCCAGAAGACAACATCTCTATTCTTCATCGCCTCATCATAGATAAGCGGATTTGCTTCCACATGATAGGTGACAAAATCCTCTCCGAAGTCCTTATGTCTCCTCACTCGCTTATATACAGGTTCTGCGAGTTTTGGTTCAACAATTATTTCTGCAGCAATAACATCTTCTTGGACTACCTCTTTGTAAGGAACTTGAGCCTCCAATGCACTCACATTGTAATCCGAAATGTCCGCGAGAACAATGTTCTTATGCCATGCAAATTTATCTTCAAAGAATTCTGCATCGCGAGATTCAATGATATGATTTGACTTAATATCAAGGAACCTCCGAGCATTACTCTTATCAGCATCAATAATGCTAAGTCTACTACCAAATGCTTACAACCCTTTTACAACCACTCATCCATATGCTGACATGTGGACCATGGCCCACATGTCAGCAATGGGTGAAGGTTGTAAGAGGGTTGTAAGTATTTGGTTGTAACTGTAGCATTACTCTATCAGCATAACCCAGGAATATAGTCTTCGTAGTCCTTGTTTCCAGCTTCTGAATCTTTAAATTTGGAAGCTTCACATATGTCAGACACCCTCACACTCGAATGACATTCAAGTTGGGTCTGACCTTGAACCAGAGTTCATAAGGAGTGACTTCCGAAGTTGCATGCGGCACTCTGTTCAATATGAACGTTGTAAGCCCCCTAAATTTTAGGGTTTATTTTAATTTTCTAAATGAATTATTTTCAATAAATATTTTATTATAATTATTTTTTATCATTAAATGTACTTTTTCGTGATTTTGATTTCTGGAGCGTTAGAGATGTCAATCTCTGGAAACTCTCTTTATGAGTTTCGTAGTAGACCAGAATATATTTATTTTGGTATAAGGTGTCCCACTCAAACTTGTTCCCTTGTGCTCTATTTACATTGCACAACTTTTGGGTCGATTTAGGCCAACTGATTATCTACCGTAAAACCTGATCCAACTTCCAATTTAATTTTGGGGCCCGACATCGGTCCAATCTAATCAACCCAATATATGGTTTTGACCTGTTTTGAGCCTACTATGCATGTGTCACTTGCGTGCCACCCAATTGATCTCCCGTGTGCTCCTATTTCATCCATGAATATAAATGATTTAAATTTATAATTATGATCAAACCTTAGTCCAAAACTTGATCCAACTTGATCCGACACCCAACCCAATTTTATGTAGGCCCTCTCATGGCTACCCAAACACCCCACATAATTTCTCTCTTTTTTCTACTCTAAAATATCTCTTTTTCTCTCTTTATTTATTTAAATATCTATCTCTTTTCTTCAATATATATACAAATATCTCTCTCTCTTCACTCCTACACACATCACCCCCCTCTCTCCATCAGCACACACATCACCCCCCCTCTTAGCCGACTTCACTCTTTTTCTCTCCTAACTTTCTCTTTCTCTATCTTTAATATCTCACTCACTCTCTCTCCACTTTCCTCATAGCCTCCTTCACCCCAATGGTCGGGCTCCCTCTCCTCCCTCTCATTCTTCTCCTTCCTCCTCCTCCCTAGGTCGAGCACCACCCCCATCTTCATCACCATCATCATCCTTACTAACACCATCATCTACAACACCACCATCACTACTCACCACCACCATCACTACTCACCACATCCACCACCACACGCCGCCACGGCCACCGTCACCATCGCCGTACCCCTGCCTGGCCCCCCCACGCCGTCGTGAACCCGTGGCCAGCGACAATAGCAGCAGTAGCTGCGACAACCGCAGTAGCAGCGTGAGGCAACAGCAGCAGCCGTGCCACCGTGCGCCGCTGCCGCCGTCGGCCACCCAAGGTCGTACGAGGGCCGGGTGCACCCTCCAGCGACACCCCCATGGTGCGCGTCAACTTCCCCGATGCGCCGCCTAGACGATTCGTGCGTTTGGCACGGGATCCCGTCGTGACGCGCAGGTTTTGAAACTCAGAAATGGCGTTCCGTCGTAGCAACTTCGTATGCATTTTTCGAGAAATTTGACTGTTTGATCGATGAACTCTTTGCTCCGTCACGATCTCGATATATATCTCTACTTCTCCCTCAAGTTTCATCCGTCAATTTTGTCGTTTGATACATCAAAACCGGCCGCCAAGTTGACCGTTTAAATTGTATAATTTTTGGACAGTTTTACGGAGCGAACTTCGTCGGCTCATAACTCAGCCGTCGTACCTACGTTTGATGCGCCGTCAGTTCCTGTGCACAGCTGGTATAACCATCTTCCTGTTTCTCAAGTTTTATTTCATTATGAACACGTTTGATTGGTTGGATTTTACGCCAAAGTCGGCCGTCCGAATTCATAATTTCCAACTTGTAAAATTCTATTTTTGAACCCGGGACTCCGAATTTCAATTCTGACACCACCAGTAGACTCGTGGCATCGTTCTGTCACAATTTCATATAAAGTTTGATAGATTTAGAGGACGTGGGCCCTGGCACACATTTTGGTGCAAAGCGGGCTCCACAGTCCGAGTCAACGGGTCAATTTGAGATCGGCTCATCGGAATCCAATTCCGGATATACCATTGAGTTCGTATCGTCATTCTGGATTCGTTGACATATAATGTATAAAATTCTATTTTTGAACCCGGGACTTCGAATTTCAATTCTGACACCACCAGTAGACTCGTGGCATCGTTCTGTCACAATTTTATATAAAGTTTGATAGATTTGGAGGACGTGGGCCCTGGCACACATTTCGGTGCAAAGCGGGCTCCACAGTCCGAGTCAACGGGTCAATTTGAGATCGGCTCATCGAAATCCAATTCCGGATATACCATTGAGTTCGTATCGTCATTATGGATTCGTTGACATATAATGTGCTGAGTTTTGAGAACATTGGCTCTGGCACGCTTTTTCGTGCAAAATGGATTCCAAATGTCCGGATCAACGTGTTATTTTGAGATCGGCTCATCAGAATCCAGTTCCAGATATATCGTTGAGTTCGTGTCGTCATTCTGGACTCGTTGACATGTACTTTGTTAGATTTAGTAGACTTTGGCTTCGACACGCATTTCCGTGCAAATCAGACACCAATATCTAGGTCAACGGACCATTTTGTGATCGGGTCATCGGAATCCCATTTCGAACATACCGTTGGGTTCGTATCGTCATTCTGGATTCGTGGACATATAATTTGTTAGGTTTAGTGCACTTTTATCCTAGCACATTTTTCGGTGCAAAGTGGGTCCAATGGCGGACATCATTTTGACTCAAAATTACCATTTTTCCTCTTTGGACTTATGGGTAGGCTATTCTAAATAATTTGACCATTCTGGACACGTTGGTGATATTTATTTTATCATCCGACAACATCTGTAGATTTTTTCCTTATGTATCATCCTTAATTTATATTAATTCTTATTATTAGTATATATTTATATACTTGGTTTTTGTAAAACTCTAGAATGATCTTTGAGTTTCTAAGGACTCTGAGTGTTGGTATTAGGCTTAGTGTCACCCCAAATTGGTTTATTATGCTAGGGCATCACTTAGCTAAGGGTGTGTTTGGTAGGAGGGAAAAGTAGGAGGAAGGAAAATAGAGGAGGGAAAAGTGAAGGGAAAGATTCATTTTCTCTTGTTTGGTATGGAAGGAAAATAGGAAGGAAGGAAAAGTGGAGAGATTACTTTTCCCTCATAACCTAGGAAATCCAATCCCCTCAAAAGTGGGAGGAAAATTGGAGGCTTGTATTAATTAACAATTGATACGTATCCATGCCAGTTGCATACATACGAAGTCTACTCCAATATATGGAAACTCGTATGTATACGTAAGCTGTAAAATACAGTAAAACCATAATGCTACTCTCATCCACGATAAAAGAATCAATATAAAATAGGAATCAATACTGAATTATAATTTGTACAAAAAGTTGGGCGGAGACAAAGTCCACTACCAACTATCTCAAATAAAATGTACAAGAAGTGATCAATAAGATATCAAGACGAACCAAGCGCAATCGTCTTCGAAGGAATGGAGAAGATCACGGCCTTGGCTAGAACACCTGCAGTAAATCATGAAAGCACACCCTGGAGAGATCACCAGGTCCTCAGAGGGACGTAACAAGATGCAGGAAGAACATGTCATAAATACTGAATATAACATATACCACAATCAAAGAAAGTGACAAGACATAAATAAGGTAATCTAACCAAACTAAAGTGAATATGCAATTGAGAAACAATCCTTCGACGCATGAGCCCTGGCTGTAAATGGGATCTGGTATAGTCCCCACTTGGGTACCAGTGACCTAAGCGCATGACGTTGAAAAACGACAGTGGCAAACCTGAGAGGCTAATCATACCCGTATCTCTAGTGGAGCTTCCGGGTTATAAGGGAAGTGTAATCGAAGCCCATACGTCAGGTATTGTTCTTTCCACCCAATGCACCTACCAAGTCGCATCCACGACCATGTTTTTCTACTAACTGCTAAGTCTCCTAACATGCCTCTATTTAGCAGTTAGTCCTAACGCATGCACATGGGGGATCAGCCCACACGCAAGGACCTCTATATGCTACTCATCTCACACATCCTCGTGGAACATCTGTGTCATGGTACATGCGACACACTATAGACGGTAGTCCCTTAACTCAAGGTCTATATGCAGTCAAAGGATAATAACAAAGTAAACTAAAATCACTGGGCATGTAGTAAATCAGGAACTGTAAGAACTAGAAATAAATGAACAGTGATATAATAAACAAATACTGACTGAATATAAACAGTATAATGGCAAGGTATCTTGCCTGGTGGTACGAAAGTGGCAAGTCCATGAATCACAATGTCAGCAAGAAAAGTTAAAATCCATGAACGGCTCTGAATGCTGAAACAAACATCAAAAACATTCTCGGTATAGAAAATATACCTAGGATACGCCTGTCCAAAAGTCTTAATTTGGAACATAGGCAAAATCGTAATTTTGGGTCAAAACGATGTCCGCCGTTGGACCTGCTTTGCACCGAAATGCGCGCCAAAACCTATGGTCTCTAAAGTCGTCAAACTATATGTCTACATATTTGTTTTTTCGAGACAAACTCCACGGTATGTCCAATTTTGGATTCCGATGAGCCGTGCACAAAATCGTCCGTTGAGTGGGATTGTGGGCCTGCCAAAATGGCATTCCAGTCAACGGTCTCAGAATTGGGCCAAACTTGGCTCACAGGACCAAAAAAATATTTTGAGTCCAATGGCGCAAGTTTCGTCACGATTTGATGAGTGTGCACAAAGTAATTGGAAAATTTTAAAAAAGTTTGATACAGAAAATTTTGACGGATACGGATCAAATTCGTCGTGCACACTCGACCAATTTGAATTCTGTCAAAGACCGCACGTCCACAAATTCGATACGGACCTTTCGGTACTTTCGGTTCGCGACCACGTCGCCCGGATTGGCGGGACGCACGTCGTACCGGGGTTTTAAGGTTTATAAAAACTAATTTTTCGGGATTTTTAATTTAATTAAACATAAAATTTATTGTAGAATAAATAAATCTATTTAGAGGGGATGATAGAGGGTCATGTGGGCTTTCTATACGAATTTACGGATCTAAAAACGGTTTCGTATTGAGAGAGAAATCGCATGGTGAAGTTGAGTACCTTAAAGTGGAAATCTATTATGTTGTTGTTGTTACCGTTGCCGTTGTCGTGAGCGGCTGCCGCGGTTGGCACGCTCGCCGAGGAGAGGGGAGGAGGATGGAGGAAAAAGATGGAAGAAAAAAGAATTTAGGATTTGAAGGTGGCGAATATTGTAGCTTCAAATACATTGGGGGGGTCGGCCACAATGAGTTGAGCTAAAATAGGTTTATACAAATATATAAAAAGGGTTGTTGCTGTACCATTTAATAAAGGGGTCGGCCCCACCCATTCTCTTTGAACGCATGCTGCCTTCTTATGCTTGTGTGGTGTTTATATTTCATGCATGTGGTCGGCTCCCACATGGTGGGGCCAACCACTTAGGTTATATTATTAAAAAAAATTTTCCAAATCTTTTCTTTTCTTTTCTTATCTACTTATATATATATATATATATATATATATATATATATATATATATATATATATATATATATATATATATATATATATATAAATATATATATATATATATATATATATATATATATATATATATATATATATATATACCTCCAAAATCTCCACAAATTTAAAAGAAAATTTTAATCTTATCTACCCATATATAAAATCAATTTAAACATATGTACATATATAGTTAAATTCATTTGACAATAAAATTAACTAAATAATAATAATAATAATAATAATAATAATATCTAATAGAATAAATATGTTTATTTAGTCACCATAAATTAACTTAAGTAATATTAAAATAATAAAATCGTCCCAATGGGTGGACTTATACCGCACATCCTTATCCGGGTCCAGAAATTATACAAATATTAAACATTATTTAATAATAAAAATACCAATAATTGAACAAATAATTAAATAATTAGAAATTGTGCATGAAATTTTAAAATAATTTAGAAAATATTTGTACATATATAAAATATGCCTACAAGGCCGCAGTTGGTCACACTACATGCTTACATGGGATTGGGTTCGGTCCGGGCCCAGTTCGGGCTGGTTTGGTCCAACCGAGTCTCTTAAAAGTCAAAAATTTAAATTGATAAACAATTAATTTATCGGTAGAGATTAAGTCGCAACTTGGCCTGGTTTTCTTAGTTCGGACATCACCATGGCTAGGCTTCTCCCAGCATGGCTAGTACACTAGTCAAGGCACACTGCTACATCTTCCCTGCCAAAGTTTATGGTCGTCTTGTGCTCCAAAACTCAACAATGGCTAAGGTTATTTTTAATAATTAACAAAACCATAAATTGCACAAAATTCATTTTTAAGTCTTTTTAAATAAAGAAGCCACCATCTATCAAGTGAAGAAGCCAAGTCATGCCATCAATATTTTAAGACTCTGAAGAAGCCTGCACCTGCTATAGTATATATGGAGTTGTAATGAGTCTTAGGAATAAATGTAAACACAAGAAATGGATGGCAAAATCAAAAAGTAGGGTAGAAAATAATCCAGGATCACTTTTGGACAAACAATTCAGAAGATCCGATGGATCTCCGCAAAAATCTGAAGAATGATCCAAATGGACTATAGAAAACCTTCTGTGAGCTATCGGATTATTCAAGAAATTTTGCAGAAATCCGACGGATAATCTGAATTATTAATGTTAGAAATCCAACGGTTAGATCATGTCCCATCAATGATCCCAACGGCTATATTTCTAGCCGTTACTAGTCGGGGTCGAAAAACTTAACGGTGATTCAAGCAGATCCGATGAATTTTTCGACCGCCGACAGAAAGTTGTTCCTTTTCTTTTTATCTTGGTGGTTATAAATAGCCTTGAACCCCTTCATTCATGATGGATGCTTTGAGCCAAAATTTTTTAACTCTACCAAAGCATATCCACAAGCAACTCTACCAAAGGTTTTGCTTGCCTATCCACAAATTTTGTTAGAGTATTCTTGAGTTGAAAGTGAGATATTTATTTTTGTTTAAGAAGATCAAAACCGTCTTGTAAAGAGGTTGAAGTTGGAGAGTCTTCGGATCAAAATTTTCATGCATTGAAGTCGGAGAGGCCTTCGGATAAAAGCTCTCGTGTAAGAAGTTAGTGAGGCTTCGGATCAAATCTCACGTTGTACTATATGTGATAGTAATTGATTAAAGCCGGAGAGAGCTCCGAGACTGGAGTGTTGCAAGAGAGGACACCAGGATACATCGGGTGTCAATATTTTTATTGCTTCTTCTTTTGCACTGTCATGCCCCAGAACCAGAATACTGGAGAGCGGGGGCGGACATAGCCAGCTACGTATGATGAAATGGAATCCATCTCACCATATGGTCACGGCTGTCTAGATATGTGAGGGTCTATCTACAAGCCATCAGTCTCTTAGGGTCATAAATTATCCTATTGTCTCAATCTCAACCAACTAATAATAATCACAAGATATCAGATCACCAAATATACAATTGTAAGGCGTCCCAAACATTACATATCCAGATGATCATGAAGCTAGTCGTACAAAAGGTAAGGACTAGCAAGAGTTAAGTCATACATGATCAACCTCGAGTTGCCAATCATGATTACAGCCCGTAGGCAGACAGTAAATAAAGTGCATCGAGCTAACAGGTGCTCGTCGGCTAAACGCCTCAAAAGAATAATTTTACAATAGAGTGAGCAAAACAAAATAGGAAACCCACTCGTTGTCCGGGTTCCGTCTAGTGTTCACCATCGGGCTGGAAGACAGGTAGATCCTCTGGAGCTGCTCTGGTATCTGGCCATACAAAACCAGCTGGGTCAGACCCCAGAAAGAGCAAGTGCCACAAAGGAGGCCACAAAATAAGAACAAAAGCCGGCAATCAGCACAATAATATAATTACATAATAAGAGACAGTAATTTAAGAAAAGCATGATGGGTAATTATAAAAGACAATCTTGTATAGAATCACTAAAAAACAGGACATATGGAAAAGCATGACAGGATGATATACGATGAGATAACCATGGGACTATTCAGATAGCTAGGTTACAACCCGTAAACCAAACAAGGACCGGGGTTGTAACCCTTCGTCTGAACGGAACTTGGTTTCTCTCACCATTTATCTGCAAGATAAAATATAAGAAATCAGGTCAAGTAACAATCCTGAGTGACAATCATTATAGTGACAATCTGGAGTGACAATCATTATAGTGACAATCCTTCAATCATTCTGGTACAATTTTATAATCAATCAATTCTAGACAATACTATACTGGACTAGACTCCATCCAAGCAATCACGGCCAATCATTGCCTACGGCTTTCTACATTAACTAACTAGGGTTATCACAAGCCTAGTTACTAGCAAGATGCAATGAGATGTTCCTCCAGCCACAAGCCCTGCAGCTAATCCAGGTTATCCAGGCGATTTGAATTCATTAAGCAGTTATCTATAATTATGTGCCCCACACGATGGTGAGCTGGAAATGTGCCCTACTCGACGGCAGGTTACAAGTCCAAACAATTGCGGCCGGGATAACAGGATTGCCTGTAACTGGAGAAATCTCTTATGACTACTGAATTATTCTAGTTTTAGCCTTAGTAAATTTTTATTGGGTACCCCTGACCGTGGTACTCAGGGGGTCCCTGTCCTAGACATGATGCAAGACAAGACGGTTCATTTGTACAAACACAATCGCCCACGGTGTCAAGGCAGGTCAAATTATAAGTTACAAGTTACAAGTCAAGTCAAGTCAGGAGTGCGCCGCCATGGGCCACTATCAAGTTATCGAGATAAATCATGTCAGGGTACTTGTCAAGAGCGCCACGACGGGCCACTATCATGTCAGCTAGGTCATGTCAGGAGTGCACCCCTACGGGTCACTGTCGTGTTATGCTAGTTCTTGTCATACCATGCCATGTACAATAGTCATTCCAAACATATTAAGTAAAATCAAGTTCATGACAAAAGGCGTAAGGATATAAAATGGGCATAAAATATCTAATAAAATATCAATATACAGGGCTGTAGAAGAGTCAAGCTTAAAGAAAATAAAACCAAATCTCCATGATTGGACAAATTGCGCAAGGGTCCCTGGGGTCGGGTTGCGCAGGAGTCAAGTGCGCCAGGGGCCAACTGCGCAGGGGTGAGCTGCGCAGCAGATGGATTGCGCTGGATCAGGTTGCGCAGGAATGAATGGCGCAGGGTCAGATTGCGCAGGGACGGACTGCGCATGGATGGATTGTGCAGAAGTGGACTGCGCATGAGTAGACTGCGCATGAGCAGACTGCGCAAGAATCCATGCGCACTCGGGTCGAGCGCAGTTCGCCAAGGGGCAAGCTGCGCGGTCGGCGCTGCGCTAAAGAGCGCAGGCCGGAAGAGGGGATGCGCAATCCAGCACTGCGCTAAAGAGCGCAGGCTGCTGTCTTCTTCTCCAGGCCGAGAAGAAGACTCCAAGAACTCCAAAGTTCAAAACTTCATAACTTGATCAAATCAAAACGAAATTTAGATTTTCAAAGCTCTAACTTGAGTAAAATTGAATTCTCTTCCACATGGAAGCATCAAAACAAACTAAAATCCAAGTTAAATAGATCAAAATCATGCAAATCCAAAAATAGTAAAAATCTAGATCTAGAACAATGGAAACTCCAAATCACAAAATGTCAAGTTCTAATGTTCATCTCCATGGCCTAATCTAGCTAATAGACAAATAAAAAGTAGTTCTCATGTGGTGGCAAGGTGCACTTGCCTATGGTGTGGAGAGTTGTGTGGAAGAAGGAAGAAGAAGTTATAGGAAATTAATGGAGTTATGGAGGAGAGAGAAAAGGTTGGTGGGTTTTTATGATGGTGGGTTGTGGTGGAATGAGGGTGGAGAATAGGTTAAGGTGTTCCTCTCATGATGCACCAAACCAACTCCACAAAATAAAACCAAGCCATGGTCCAAAACCCATTTACGAGAAACCAACTCCACAAGTCGAGAAAATAAAATACGTACCAAAATCAAATTACGAGTATAAATATGAAATACAGGAAATACGGAAAAATGAGAGTGACAACTCTACCCACCTTAAAAGAATTCCGTCCTCGGAATTTAATCAAGGAGCTAGAGATTGTCACGACAAGCTATACTAAGCACAGACAAGCTACACTAAGCAGTTCAATCATACAATCATACAATGCAAGCAAGGAAGGGAAAAGCATAAGGTATAAGGAAGACATTATACCTTACAAGTCAAACAGGTAGGGATAACGTGATCGGATATCATCCTCACACTCCCACGTTTGACTCCCCCAAGGAGCGATGAACTCAAGCAACACGAACTAAACTGATAGTCTTGCGCTTGAGGTCTCTCTCTTTAGTCAAATAGGGACACGGGCCTTTCCTCATACGAAAAGGTTGGTACCAATAACCATTTTCGAATGGTCTAGGACATGGCTCAGGCCCGGGATATACCGTTGTAATTAGGACACATGAAACATGACACGTGTCCCGCATAACAACGGCGGAAAGCAAGACAATAGGACACGGATACCTCTCTGTCGATTCTGGATCTGGGCCTGGGCCAGGGCGAACTGCTGAGGCCTCTGCTGTTGGAAGGCCTGGGCCTGAGTCGGCAATGGCCTCGGAGGCTGGTACTGCTGCTGAAACACTTGGGCCTGAGGCGGCAATGGCCTCGGCAACTGTTGCTGCTGCTGGACTGGTGCTGGAGCTGGTGCTGGTCCCCTAACCGAGGGACTAGATACTGTTGATGCTTAATCGACTCTGAATGGGCAAGACCCCACCCTATGGTCCGGTGCCCCACACAACAAGCATAATCCCAGTGCCTTGCGACACTCTGACACAACGTGTCCAGGCTTCCCACAATAAGAACAACCCACGGCGGAAGGCTGCGCTTGCTTCTGTTTCTGCGGAGGGTACGTCGGGGTAGAGTGCTGAACCGACGTTACTGAGGCCGCCCGCCTCGGAGTTCCAATGGTCAAAGCCCTAGCTGTCGGGGCTGGTGCTGAAGACTGATGCATTTGACTGTGGGACCGCTTCCGACCTCCGGTCCTATCCACAATCCTCTGGGAGGTATACTCGTGCCTCCTAGCTGCTCGCAAGACGGCATCAAAAGTTCTGTGCTCGAACTGTTCTACTGCCAATATGATCTCCAAGTGGAGCCCCTGCTGGAACCGCTGGGCCCTATCAAACTCGGTCACCACCAAGGTGGGAGCAAACCGACTGAGTCTGGAAAACTCCGATGCATAACTGTCGATCGTCCTGCCTCCTTGCTTTAAGTTGGCAAATCTGGTCTGCAGGTCATATCGAGCCACCGCGTCGAAGTACTTGGTCTGGAATCTTTCGCTAAACACTGCCCAGGGAACAGGTACTGTCAATCCTACCGCTTGCATGGCCCACCAGTTGCGGGCTAGATCTAATAACTGCAGGCGCACCACCGCCACCTTTTCGTCTTCTGGAGTCTTCGCGGCCTCTAGAATAACTTTTGTATCCTGGAGCCAAGCATCTGCGGTAATGGCATCCTCGGTGCCGTCGAAGAATGGAGGGTTCAGGCGCTTGAAACTGTTGGCTGCACTGTTTCCCGGATGGCCGCCTCTGTTCAGAGTATCTTGTACTGCCTGGTGCAATGCATCACCTCGGCGATCTTGAGAAGCTAACAATGATCTGATGAGACCTTCCAAAGTGCCATCATCAGGCTCTACTGGCTGAACTGGGGGCACTGGTCCTTCAGAAGACATGGCTCGAGAGGCAGCTTCTGAGGACTGAGCTTGATCTTCTTGCTGTTGCTGGGCTGCTGGCTGGGCTCCTTCCGGCTGATCAATATGAACGATGTCACTGAAGCAATGACATCAGGAATATTAAGGAAGGACCAGGATAGAACAATGATGCAAGCATGTTATCAAGTCAGGGATCCAAGGAGATAAGAAGATACGAGTGGAGATCAAAGGCAAGTACAGATTGAGACATCTATCTGGTAAACCCCCACATATCTTGATTGACAAGACCTGCATGGGCCACCACTTAAACCATGTCACGCCCCAGAACCAGAATACTGGAGAGCGGGGGCGGACATAGCCAGCTACGTATGATGAAATGGAATCTATCTCACCATACGGTCACGGCTGTCTAGATATGTGAGGGTTTATCTACAAGCCATCAGTCTCTTAGGGTCATAAATTATCCTATTGTCTCAATCTCAACCAACTAATAATAATCACAAGATATCAGATCACCAAATATATAATTGTAAGGCGTCCCAAACATTACATATCCAGATGATCATGAAGCTAGTCGTACAAAAGGTAAGGACTAGCAAGAGTTAAGTCATACATGATCAATCTCGAGTTGCCAATCATGATTACAGCCCGTAGGCAGACAGTAAATAAAGTGCATCGAGCTAACAGGTGCTCGTCGGCTAAACGCCTCAAAAGAATAATTTTACAATAGAGTGAGCGAAACAAAATAGGAAACCCACTCGTTGTCCGGGTTCCGTCTAGTGTTCACCATCGGGCTGGAAGACAGGTAGATCCTCTGGAGCTGCTCTGGTATCTGGCCATACAAAACCAGCTGGGTCAGACCCCAGAAAGAGCAAGTACCACAAAGGAGGCCACAAAATAAGAACAAAAGCCGGCAATCAGCACAATAATATAATTACATAATAAGAGATAGTAATTTAAGAAAAGCATGATGGGTAATTATAAAAGACAATCTTGTATAGAATCACTAAAAGACAGGACATATGGAAAAGCATGACAGGATGATATATGATGAGATAACCATGGGACTATTCAGATAGCTAGGTTACAACCCGTAAATCAAACAAGGACCGGGGTTGTAACCCTTCGTCTGAACGGAACTTGGTTTCTCTCACCATTTATCAGCAAGATAAAATATAAGAAATCAGGTCAAGTAACAATCCTGAGTGACAATCATTATAGTGACAATCTGGAGTAACAATTATTATAGTGACAATCCTTCAATCATTCTGGTACAATTTTACAATCAATCAATTCTAGACAATACTATACTGGACTAGACTCCATCCAAGCAATCACGGCCAATCATTGCCTACGGCTTTCTACATTAACTAACTAGGGTTATCACAAGCCTAGTTACTAGCAAGATGCAATGAGATGTTCCTCCAGCCACAAGCCCTGCAGCTAATCCAGGTTATCCAGGCGATTTGAATTCATTAAGCAGTTATCTATAATTATGTGCCCCATACGACGGTGAGCTGGAAATGTGCCCTACTCGACGGCAGGCTACAAGTCCAAACAATTGCGGCCGGGATAACGGGATTGCCTGTAATTGGGGAAATCTCTTATGACTACCGAATTATTCTAGTTATTAGCCTTAGTAAATTTTTATTGGGTACCCCTGACCGTGGTACTCAGGGGGTCCCTGTCCTAGACATGATGCAAGACAAGACGGTTCATTTGTACAAACACAATCGCCCACGGTGTCAAGGCAGGTCAAATTACAAGTTACAAGTCAAGTCAAGTCAGGAGTGCGCCGCCATAGGCCACTATCAAGTTATCGAGATAAATCATGTCAGGGTACTTATCAAGAGCGCCACGACGGGCCACTATCATGTCGGGTAGGTCATGTCAGGAGTGCACCCCTACGGGTCACTGTCGTGTTATGCTAGTTCTTGTCATACCATGCCATGTACAATAGTCATTCCAAACATATTAAGTAAAATCAAGTTCATTACAAAAGGCGTAAGGATATAAAATGGGCATAAAATATCTAATAAAATATCAATATACAGGGCTGTAGAAGAGTCAAGCTTAAAGAAAATAAAACCAAATCTCCATGATTGGACAAATTGCGCAAGGGTCCCTGGGGTCGAGTTGCGCAGGAGTCAAGTGCGCCAGGGGCCAACTGCGCAGGGGTGAGCTGCGCAGGGTTCCAACTGCGCGGGGGTGAGCTGCGCAGCAGATGGATTACGCTGGATCAGGTTGCGCAGGAATAGATGGCGCAGGGTCAGATTGCGCAGGGACGGACTGCGCATGGATGGATTGCGCAGAAGTGGACTGCGCATGAGCAGACTGCGCATGAGCAGACTGCGCAAGAATTCATGCGCACTCGGGTTGAGCACAGTTCGCCAAGGGGCAAGCTGCGCGGTCGGTGCTGCGCTAAAGTGCGCAGGCCGGGAGAGGGGATGCGCAATCCAGCACTGCGCTAAAGAGCGCAGGCTGCTGTCTTCTTCTCCAGGCCGAGAAGAAGACTCCAAGAACTCCCAAGTTCAAAACTTCATAACTTGATCAAATCAAAACGAAATTTAGATTTTCAAAGCTCTAACTTGAGTAAAATTGAATTCTCTTCCACATGGAAGCATCAAAACAAACTAAAATCCAAGTTAAATAGATCAAAATCATGCAAATCCAAAAATAGTAAAAACCTAGATCTAGAACAATGGAAACTCCAAATCACAAAATGTCAAGTTCTAATGTTGATCTCCATGGCCTAATCTAGCTAATAGACAAATAAAAAGTGGTTCTCATGTGGTGGCAAGGTGCACTTGCCTATGGTGTGGAGAATTGTGTGGAAGAAGGAAGAAGAAGTTGTAGGAAATTAATGGAGTTATGGAGGAGAGAGAAAAGGTTGGTGGGTTTTTATGATGATGGGTTGTGGTGGAATGAGGGTGGAGAATAGGTTAAGGTATTCCTCTCATGATGAACCAAACCAACTCCACAAAATAAAACCAAGCCATGGTCCAAAATCCATTTACGAGAAACCAAATCCACAAGTCGAGAAAATAAAATATGTGCCAAAATAAAATTACGAGTACAAATACAAAATACAGGAAATACGAAAAAATGAGGGTGACATGCACTCTTAATCTTTAAATTGTCCATTGGCAATCATATTGTGCTTGATTAGTAAGCTTGACCGTATTCATGTCCCCTCTAGGATGCTTTCAATTGTTATCATAATAAGGACTATATTGTTAGGCTTAACATCGTTAGATTAGATCCTTATTATTTATATGGCATCGTATTTCTCCTCCGATAAACAGGGTTCTATTTCTAGTAGCATAGACAATCATGTTTCTTCTAAATACAAGAACTACTCTAAGTGGAAAGTTATGGCTAATCAATTCCTAGAGATTATTGATGACTTTTATTCTACTAATGGAGAACTTTTAGAAAAAAGGATGTTTATTTAGAAGAAGGAAATATGTTGCTGAGAAATGAAAACAATAATTTATTATCTAGACTTAATTCTCAAAATTCATCATATGTTTTTTAAAGAGTTTGAATAAGGCTTTGATTTTAAAAACCAAATCTCTTTCCTCATCTATAGATGTAAACCCTTGGATCAATTTTTTTTCCATTTTAGTATAAGTTATTAAATGCTTACTTATTTAGTTTTAGTTAGATATAGATGAGAAAGGGAAATTTTGGAAACACATTCCACTCAGGGGTTTAAATGCAAACTTGCCTTTCAAATTCAAGCTGCCTTGGCCGTTTATAAAACCCCTGTAACCGAATCTAATCCAAATTCGATTCTTCGATTCTTCATGATCTTGTGATAAAACCAAAGAAATTCAAATCTATCTTTCCACTTATCATCAACCTTATATAAATAGGGAGAGAGATCAACAAACCCTAAAAACCTACTCTACCTTCCTTCTGTCGATTGCAAGAGCCTTGGAGTTCTATGCGACAACTTAGGTTTTGGAGGAAAAGAAAGATCGGATCTGTGAAGAGCAGTAGTTCTTCATCCTCCAGTCGAATTCAGTGAATTTTGTTTCTAACAGGTAGATCCTCCTCTTTAAATCTTGTACTGGTTCTGTTTTAGGGCACATGGTTTATCAAGTGTTTGTATTATTAAGCCTAATAGGATTTCAGTGGTAACAAGATAATTAAGCATCAATAAAAGCATATTTGTATCTCCGTGACATGACATGACATAATTTGAGCAATACAAGATTTGAGAGGCAACAGTGGACTGACTGAAGTCTCACCATAAGTACTACAAGATCTGTATATACTAGTACAGTCCAGGTAACAGAAACTTAATGCTCAGGTTTAGAATGTGTTGGTGTCAAAGCATTCCATTGAATAAAGAGTGAAGTGCAGCAGGTCAGTCCTAGCATTCTAGGTGCAAAAGGAAATATGGGTGTCAGAAGAATGTAGAAATGTGTGGTTTGTTGAGAGATTCATGGGGCACTTGGTTGGGTTACTAAGAGGTAGCAATATATTAGACTGGTAACTTTGTGCCATCTAAATGATTAAGTTTAAATAAGGTATATGGATAAATACACACAAGAAAGAATTAAATAGGCTGTGTGGGACAAGGGAGTACCAAATGGCAGTGGAAACTATGAGGACAGATTTAAGTCCATCTTCTGTATGACCAATAAGTTAGGATATTAGTCACAAGTGTGGGTTAGTCAACATAGCCTAGGTGGGCTAGACATGATAAGCCTATCGTTATAAATCAACATAAGAAACGAATTAGATAGAGAGATTCATTATAGCCTTAATAATATATTGACATGTAAATTCAAAATATAGGTTCTGTGAACTTTAACTCAGCACGGGACCCGTAACAGCAGCTCAGGACCACAGGCAAGTATACCTTGCCTTTCTTTACAGCTTTATTTATATGCTTATCTTCTTTCATTATCCAGTTGATTCTGATTTGATTGCTGACATGTGCTTCTTCATTGTTATATAATCCTTGTTCACAGTTAGCCTTGTAGCCATATCAGATATGTTTTTCACTTGTACTTGATTGAGTTGTATCGTAGGATGACTGCGTTATAAACTGAACTGCTATTTCCTTATTTCGATTCTTGCAACCTTCGAGTCCACACACGGGGCAAGGGTTGACCGTTTGCACCTACGAGTCCAAACTCGGGGCGAGGGTGATTTGTCTTGAACTGACTTGCGAGTCCACACTCGGGGCGAGGGTTAGTGATTAGTTCAAACCTGCGAGTCCACACCCGGGGCGAGGGTTTGGTACTTGTTCACACGTTTCTTCCAGCAGTTCATTTATGCATAGTTATTCATATATTCGTGTATCACGTTTGCTTGTCCTTTTCCTGCTTATATCCTATTTTCTTTTCATGCATGATAAACTATAGAAAGGTATGTTTTTATGCATCTTGCTAGTCCTCTAAGGACCTGATGATCTCTTTAGGTTTAGCCGAGTTTGAGCTATGTGCAGACAAGCAGGTTTAGCCAGCATTAGACCACGATACATGCAGTGATGATATCATTGATGATTAGTAGTCTAAACTCAGTTATTTTACTTCATGTATTTATTTTGTTTTCGTCTATTGGTAGTGGATTTATATCCACCAGACATGACTTGGATTTTCGATAAACGTGAAGACATTCATTTCATATTATTATCCAGTATTCAGTTTCTCTCTATTCATGTGTACTTAGTAGAGTTGATTGTATCTTATTTTTGTGGATGAGATCTAGACTGCCATGTTAGTTCTATAGATTCTGTGACTTGTGTATACTAGACAGCGTTCTACCGCCGACACTGTAGCGTAGACTGGACTTGGACACAGACTCGTATCCAAAAAGCGGGTGCGGGTCGTGACAATAGAATATCTCCAGACTCAATCACATGTGAGTTATCTCATTTACATGATTCTTCTATTGATGCTTTAAAGAAACAAAATGATACATTTATCTTTAGAATTGCTTCCTTTAAAAAAAGAATAATATTTTAAATGCTAAATTTGATTCTCTTAATTGTATGCATGATGATTTGTTGTTAGAACATGATAATATTTGTTGTTAGAACATGATATTCTTAAAACCAAATATTATCATGCTCACTGTAGAGATATTCATCATTCCAATATGTCACATGTTCACAATCATGCTCATTCTGATACATGTGTGCGTACTAGTATTCGGTGCTTCTATTGCTCTCGTATTCGAAACATAAGTTTTACATGCCCTTGTTTGCCATTACAAGTGTTTGGGATGAACTTTATATAAAATCACAAATAGAACAGAGTATAATGTAGGATCTCGTTGGGATCCTAGGAGTATATTATTATTTTTATCTAGAAACCTGTTGATGGAGCGAATGGTGATTATTTGACTCCGTTGACGACCTGACGACAATCTCGGACTATCTGAAGGTCTGAGTTGCTCTGGAATAGACAGGAACTTGAAGAGGATTGAAACTCTTGCAAGTGCTCTGGATACTAAAAAGGTTGAAAAAGTTTGAGTGCTGAAGAGGTTGAATGAAGGAATGATCCTTCTAGCTAGGCAGTAGAATAATCTGCTTATGCGCGCATATACGATACGCACATGGAAGTTTTGTACATAGGGTCGCCACGTATCTGACCTTGTTGGGCGCATGGAAGATGCGTCGGGGAGCTAAAACTGAATCTGTTTTGACTGTTATATTGGGCTTCGAAGGAGCTGACATGTGGCAATTGCTGAGATTTAGTTGTTGCTGAAATCTTGGGTGGTTGGAACCCATTCGTAGGCAGAACTGAGTCAAAAACATATGGCGTGTGCCCATTACTCAAAGATCTTTGCAGGTTGATTTGAGTGAATACGCCTAGGATCTGGAGTATGAGGAGACATGGCTTCTGACAAGAGCAAGTATGGGCGCATGGCTTTTGAGGCGCATACAGAGTTTGAGCGCATGGCTGAGGGGGCGCATACAAGTGATCAGTTAGCCATATGGCAGAGCACAGCCGTAACCGATAAAAGAGTAAATATTATGTCTCTGCATCTTATGTAAAAGGTGACTGCTCAGACTTTGAGACGCGTGCTGCTGTCATTTCGATCACTTTAGTATTAAATTCTTTAATGGAAGGAGAGCTTTATGTGGGCGCATCAGATGTGCAGTACGCGGAGCTGACGAGCCCATAAGCTACATGGTGCATCTATTTTGGTCAGCTTTATTGAGTCTTTCAAAGCATTGACGACTCTTTGACTTGGCTGAGTTTGAGGTGGCAGATTCACCATCATTAACGCAAGTTTATTGCACTGACTTCGGAGAAATTGCCACTTGGCGCATGGGTTTGATTTGCCTCGGCCTAAAAATAGCAGTGTAGAGAGTTTGCTCGTTCATTTCATCCAAACTTCTCATATTAGATGAACTCGACTTATCCTTCTCCTTGGCACTGTGGATTATGGATATCCTCATTCAAAGAAGCTTTAATTTTGACGACAAACTCTTTCAGAAGACTGAGATGCGCCGGGAGAGCTATAGACACAACAGCTTATGTTTGAGCCCTTTTTCGGTAGTGTTCTTCTACGAGATGGCATTGGGTGCATGTTGCATCCAAAGATCGGGGTTGTCATGTCCCGACTTTCGTTATGCTGGAAGAGCCACCAGGTTTGGATTGATTGCCACCCCGCGTTCTGCTCAATAAATACTTCATTAGCCGAAGCACTCGTGCATTTGACAAGGAAGTAATTTTCTCTGATGAGGAGAAATAATGTGCCTATGCTAAGACGTCAGAGTGATGCACCTAGATTGAGACGTCAGAGTGATGTGCCTAGCTGTAGAGTTTAGACTTCTTTGTAATAGACTTTTTATTGTGATCATTTAGTTATATAAAAGATTTTCATATGAAATAAAAAATCTACTCTTCATGTGCTTTTTATCTTCGATGTATGTGAATGATACGCTGATGTTCATTCTGAGTCTTCGGTGCATGATGTAAGTGGCGCATAGAAATTCTGATGCGCCTGAAATTCTATGCTTCTACAAGACCCTTTTCAAAGTTTTCAAACTTTTGCCAAGTTTTGGAATACTTTGAACCGAGAAACATGGTTAATAGATGCTTTGGGTGCATGCCCTGTCTGGGCGCATGGCCGTTTCATGCATGGCTATGCTGAACCGTACTTTTCTCGATTTAAATGACAAGAAGATAATGCCTTATTTTGTGAGTGATAATGATAATCTTTTGGAAGATTTGCTATAGTCGATTTCACAAAACCCGAAGCATTAGTTGCTAACGTCACGCCTCATCGGTTCACGTGCGTGGCTTAAGCCTATAAAAAGGCATTTGATGGAAGAGAGAGACTTCCCTGCTCTTTTTCTTCTTCTTCTTTAGAGTTTTCAAAAAAACCTAGCTTTTGTGTGATGGCCCCCAAGACTCCCCGTGGTGCTACTGGCCGTGGCAGAGGCAAAGGCAAGAAACATGTTGAGGCCGACACCGAGGAGCCCCAAGTCGTCGACATGATGCACGTCGATGTGCGACCGGAAGTAATCGGTGGGTGGTCCGCTGCTTGGGAGTCATACAGAAAATTTGTTGCCCAGTTATGGACGCGTGGGTGGATAACCATCTTGGAACATGTGCCAAACCACTCTACTGAAGCGCATTGGTATGGTTTGGATGATCCATACCCTGAATATGCGCCTAGGCTTTCCCGTACTAACGCACATGGACTTTGGTCTTGATGATGCGTTGAAGCTTTCTTGTGCTGACGCAAATAGACTTTGGTACTGATGATGCGCCGAAGCTTTTCTCGTGCTAATGCGTATGGACTTTGGTCTTGATTGTAATGCCCTGTCCCGCTCAGTCAATCGGAGGAATCGAAATGCCGACGGCGTTCGGACTTAGCCACGCAACGGCTTGCTCGAAGACTCGCTCAGGTGGGTGGCTTTGGTGAACTTGCCTCAGCTTGGCCTTCACAATAATAAAAATAAAAGTTTTCAAATAAACAAGTAGGCTTGATAATAAAAAAGATGCATCCACATAGCTAAGGGAATAATCCTAACTTGGGTCAGACTGAGTTAGAATATGGAAAGGTCCTACGGTCAGCTTAGAAGTTTGCTCAGCGTGCTTTTAAAATGACACTCGATCCTTCGTCCTGTGGCTTGGAAGAAGGAAAGCTGGTTTAAGTTGCCATAAAGTTAAGAAATTAGCCTAAGTCATAGGCATCACCCGTATGAATGCTTGATAAAGCATGCACGGTCCCATTGTCCAGGGCTTGGTATTGCCTTGCTCATCCCACGGGTTAAGTTACAGTGTACATTGCAGAGCACGGCTTGTGGCATAAGTCTAGGCACCCAAAGAACTTGGTTGTTCAAGTCGAACGCGTGCACAACACGTTCCCTTGATGCAAGGCTTGACGCAGTCCTTGCTCGTCAAGTCATTGCACGAACAAGTTAGACAAGAGTTTTGTTGGGCTATCGAAGTTATAGCAAGCACTGTCCCATATTGTTTACGGTTGTCAAATCACATAGTCCCATGATCTCAAGGCTCGTCATATAAATTATGTGACTTGAGCGATAGTTTCGCGTAGAGAACAAGTCAGTCTAAGGCATGATCCACGGTTGGTTTAGGAAAAAGCATGCAACGGGCAAAAAAAATGTTAGGTTCAAGTTAAGATGGAAGACTACTTATTATTCGTTTCCTGGATTTCAAAGGATAGAAGTTCACGAGATCGGTCCCGCTAGTTATGAGTCTCGATAAGGAAGTTCACGCAACTGGTTGTCGCCGAGATCGGTCCTGCTACTTAAGAGTCTCGATAAGGAAGTTCACGAGATCGCTCCCGCTACTTGGGAGTCTCGATAAGAAAGATCACGAGATCGGTCTCGCTACTTGGGAGTCTCGATAAAAAAGTTCACGAGATCGGTCCTGCTACTTGGGACTCTCGATAAGGAAGTCCACGCGACTAGTTGTCGCTGAGATCGGTCCCGCTACTTGGGAGTCTCGATAAGAATGTTCACGAGATCGGTCCAGCTGCTTAGGAGTCTCGATAAGGAAGATCACGAGATTGGTCCCGCTACTTGGAAGTCTCGATAAAGAAGTTCACGAGATCGGTCCCGCTACTTGGGAGTCTCGATAAGGAAGCCCACGCGACTGGTTATCGCCGAGGACGGTCCTGCTAATTGGGAGTCTCGATGGAAAGTTAGAGAACATGGTCATGATTAAGGAAGGACTTGGTAGATCGAGTTGAGTTTTGCATGGTCATTGGACAACTTCGTGCAAGGAGAATTCCTCGAAAGATCTCGGGGTACTGGGTTCGTGTCGGCCTAGGAGGAAGAGAAGATATTATACGGCCTTCATCGACGGTACAACTCGATTGAAGTAAACCATTACAATATAGGATACGGGTCATTCGGTGGGAGCTCGTACCTCACACGGGAATCGTCACCGTATATAAAGATCCAGTATTGCTTGACATTGCTAGTGACCACTCATATAGATGTGTCGATATAAGAGTGGCTATCTGCGTTTATGCCTTTGGATTGTGTCGAGTACTAGCAAGTTATGAGTTGGGTTAACAAGGTATAATTATAGCAAGCACTAACCTTAAATCGGTGCGGGCTAGGTGTGCACGGTTGCAACACCATTTTGGAGCCTAATATTTGGCTATAGCAAGAACACATGCTTCAGCATGAATATGGCATCGTCATCGAGTCATCTCGAGTTAAGTCAGAAAGGGTCGTAAGGTAAGTTTGGTTAAGTCTGGTTGATCTTTGGGAGGTACGGCATCGATCTTAAAGGATGGTTAAAGTATACCGGTATGACTGGCACGAGTCGTCCCCTTGACGTCGTTGGCACGAGAATGGTCTAGAGGCACATAAAAATAAGTAAAAGTCTTGGCACGGTCGAGTTTGCATAAGTCTCTATTTGGCGAGACACTGCCTCGAATATATTGATGTCATGAATAGAGTATAGCACGACCCTGACTTTGCGTGGCCAAGTATAAGCCAAGGCGTCTTTGTCCTAAAATTAATCCTAAGGCAAGACTAGAAAGACAATCAAAAGGGATTAAGCTGCATAAAGTAAATGAACGTGTTAGTTTTGTATGGGTGGGCGAGGAGGTCACTCCACCAGTATAGTTGAGTACTGACGTCCAAACAGTTTTTATGTGCAAGCACAGGTAGAAGCCCGATGGCGCAGAGCTCGCTTGGATGCGTCAAGACACGGATTTCCTTGGCATTTTGAGGCATGCGGCCGTATGGAGTCAGAACTTATACGGGACATAATGTGTGGACATCGTCATTCCGAAAAATCTGTCACTCGTCGCCTTGAAGCTTGTATTGAGAAATGAGAGAGAGCATAGTGACTTGTAATCTGAAGAAAAAAAAAGTGGGCTTGAGAGACTTATAATCTGGCCTTGAGCCCTTTGTAATCTTATATTCAATATCAATAAAAAGAGCATTTTGAATGACTTATGTTTTGCTTTCAAGTTTCTACTGCTGACTATTCAATGCTGCTGCTTGGGACTTCTGTGCGACGACCCCGTCGCTTAGCCTGTAATCGACTGTTATGGACCTACCTTGCATGAGCGCAATCTAGGCTCACGTGGCATCACGCCTTAGCGAGGACAATCGTTCCTAAAGGAGTGGGGCGTGACATAATGGTATCAGAGCACGGCTTTACGTTCTTAGACTTCGATTGAATTTTTTAACTTTGATGTTGGTTCCGCAAACTCTGATGTTGTCGTCGCGATTGATATATTGACGCTATCTCTCAAATGTCCCACAGGATGTCCATATAATAAGTCTAAATATTTTGAAAAGTATCACGAAAGAGAAAAATTGGTTGAACAAGCTAACTTTAAACAAGCACGATTGGCTAAGTCGGGCTGGGCATATACACCAAGAATCGTGTCGACCTTAGCAAAGTCGAGTACGGGATTCAAATTATGTCGGACGATAATGAGTTAGACTCGATTGAGTATACGGGATGACTATCGATAGGGGTACCATCAGACGATGTTATCGTCGATATGATATAGATGAGCGTGCTTGGGCTCGAATGAAAATCCGAAGTATGATTCGAAACTTATTTTGAGGCTTTGTTGAATGTGTAGTGCCCCGCTCCGCGAAGGCACTAGATAGACAGAAAGATCGGATTGTTGGCTCTGCAATAGAAGACGATTGATCTGGGTGAGTGGACGAAGTCTCATTTGCTGATTCGCTTACGCCTTAAGAATCTGAGTTTTTGATTGAATACTATTGTTAATAACAAAATGGTAAATCATTGAGTATGCTTTAAGAGAATTCACATGTTGCCTCGCTAAGATATGAATGTTGCCTTGATAAAGAGAATTGTTTCTTGTTACCATTGTGTTCAATGCATGTATTCTGAAATATGTTCGCTGCTGCTTCAATTATCTGCGATACGTTCCGCTGCGTATTGCCAACCTTGTCTATCTTGTCTTGCTTCAGGTCTTGGCCTTGTGCAAGCGCAACTTAGGCATGCACGGCATCACGCCTTAGCGAGGACGAACGGTCTCACAGAGTTCGAAGCGAGGACGAAAGGACTCTGCGGGATCGGGGCGTGATAGAATGGTATCAGAGCAACACGATCCTGTGGCCAATTTTGATTCGATTGAATTCGAAGATGTTCTCCTGATCGAAATTCCTTTGCCTACTCGATACCAAAAATGAGATGAACGTTCCATACAATATGTCCGTAAATATTTTTATGATGCCGGCATATGTTTTATCGATTTGATTGATTGAGATTGAAATGCTTGATTGAACAAGAGTTTTGATATGATCTGAATTGTGATTTCATTGATTGAGGATGGCAAAGGATGAGGACTATCGCTACTAAGGATATCGTAAGTTTCTCCTTAAGTTTCGAGGACAAAACTTCTTTTCGGTGGATAATTATGTAGTGCCCCGCTCCGCGAAGGCACTAGATAGACAGAAAGATCGAATTGCTGGCTCTGCAACAGAAGACGATTGATCTGGGTGAGTGGACGAAGTCTTATTTGCTGATTTGCTTACGCCTTAAGAATCTGAGTTTTTGATTGAATACTATTGTTAATAACAAAATGGTAAATCATTGAGTATGCTTTAAGAGAATTCACATGTTGCCTCGCTAAGATATGAATGTTGCCTTGATAAAGAGAATTGTTTCTTGTTACCATTGTGTTCAATGCATGTATTCTGAAATATGTTTGCTGCTGCTTCAATTATCTGCGATACGTTCCGCTGCGTATTGCCAACCTTGTCTATCTTGTCTTGCTTCAGGTCTTGGCCTTGTGCAAGCGCAACTTAGGCTTGCACGGCATCACGCCTTAGCGAGGACGAACGGTCTCACAGAGTCCGAAGCGAGGACGAAAGGACTCTGCGGGATCGGGGCGTGACAACTTCATCTCTGAGTGGTATATAGGATAGCTTCGGGGATGTCGAACGATTGAGGATATTTGGTGCCAATGAGTCTATCAGCAAGCGTCGCATGCATGTAAAGCCATAGATTGAGTATCATTGAGTAAAGTTGTGATTTTGACGATTTTGACGAGTTGATTCAAACAGAATTAGAAATGACGCACATGGGATTGGAATTGTGTTGAGCACAAAATACAAGTTATAAGGAAAGGATAAATTGAATCGAAGAAAAAGTTAAGATGTAACGAACAGATGACTTGATCGAGCAAATCGATATGCGAATCATATACGAAAAGTTAGCACGATTTGATAATAGTGTGCATGAAAATGATTCGAATATTCGAGAATGACTCTAAGGATGCGAATCGATGTTGCTCGATAACTTGTGTTAGAAATAAGACAACATGAATTAAGGAAATATGTTGCTGGATGACTTAAGATAGTCGGACGAATATACATGATTTTAATTTTAGACAAATTGAAAATATAACGGGTTTAGGAGATAATGATCGAACTTGATCTTGAATGTCGAGGATATTATCCAGTTCGTACGATAGCATCAGTCACACGACTCAAAATTTGTTACAAATGAAGATCGTCAAGTTACGTATATCATCGATGGTATTGAGGTGTATCAAAGATCGATATGAATAACTCAGGGGTACTCTGATTCGAGGAATGGTGATCGTGCAAAATATTATTGTTCCGATGGATGCTTTGGTTGAGATTTTGATGAAATGAATGTTGGATGAAAATGATTGTGTCTTGATGGTTACGTCGATAACCATAATATCGATGTTCTTGTCTTGCACGAGCACAACTCCAGCCTCGCCCATGCGTCACGTCTGATTTGGGGACGATTATTTCGCATTAGCACGGACATGGTGATTTTTGTCGCGGGAACGATCTAACTCAGAAAATCAAGATGTGGCAATTTGGATTGCTTCGACTTGTGGTTTGAGGCGAAGGTGGATTTGAGGATTGATCGAACTTGTGATTGATGATTGAGTAAACTTGAGGATTGAGGACATCCAATCTGCGTATCGAAAATGAATTAATCTAAACTCAAAACAAGTGTTATGCTCCGATGAGAACGATTATTCTGCGGAAGAGTTGCATGGTGATTTCATGTCGACCGTGGATAATCGGACTCGCATGAGATTGGGACGTGACATATTGTTAAAGTCAGACGACCTTGTGATTGATTACGTGAATTGGGATAAATGACTTAAGGAATATGAAATAAGAATTATGGTTTAACGACAAGTCGTGTCATAGCGTGCTTGACTTGGAAGAAATATATAGGCGGAGTATATCAAATATGTTTGAAAAGATAGACTATGCAAGTTGCTTGTTGGATGAGCGATATTAATATATCGAGGAAATAGTTGAACATGACTTAGTGTAGGATGGCTTTGTTGAATGACTCGTACCCCTTGGACTAAGTGTTGCAAGTGCGAATAGGATATATATATATATATATATATATATATATATATATATATATATATATATATATATATATATATATATATATATATATATATATAAAATAATATATATATATATATATATATATATATATATATATATATGCTCGATGTTTAGAAATCTGACTGATGCAAGCTTGGGTAGAAAATCCCGTACTATCAACTTGGTTTGGCCCAAGAATTAGGGTCAGTGTTGGCATTATTTTTGGGGAACTATGATTCCAATCCTGACAATTGACGTTAGTCTAGCAAGATGGCCTAGCGAGTTAGGCGAGATGTCCATGTTTCGAGAGAGAATATTGTTATGATGAATGGAATGATTCAAGAGTATGAAATACTCACTCACGAGACTCGGCTGACATGCATATATTTTAGAGACGCCTAAATATATGTATAATGCGACTCGAATGAGAATGACGAATTCTCTATCAAGCGGCTTGGCTGAAATGCATGTATTTTGGGAACGCCTGGGATATATGCACGATCCAACCAAGTGATACGTTGAATTCAAGTGAGACTTGAGGAATGAAAAAGTGTCGAGGATTTTGATATCATTTTAAAGGAAAGATTGATGGTAGTGCGAGCGTAGCTCGAATTGAAGAAACGCATAGGCGTAGTGTGCGAGAGTTATAGAATATTGAATAAAGTGATAAGTCGATGAGTAAGTACTCAGTTAGTTTCGAGGACAAAACTTTTTCTGAGTGTTGTATGATGTAGTGTCCCATCCCGCTCAGTCAATCGGAGGAATCAAAAAGTCGACAGCGTTTGAACTTAGACACGCAACGGCTTGCTCGAAGACTCACTCAAGTGGGTGGCTTCGGTGAACTTGCCTCAGCTTGGCCTTCACACTAATAAAACGAAAGTTTTCAAATGCACGAGTAGGCTTGATAATAAAAGAGATGCATCCGTATAGCTAAGGGAATAATCCCAACTTAGGTCAGACTGAGTTAGAATATGGAAAGGTCCTACAGTCGGCTTAGAAGTTTGCTCAACGTGCTTTTAAAATGACACTCGATCCTTCGTCCCGTGGCTTGGGAGAAGGAAAGCTGGTTTAAGTTGCCACGAAGTTAAAAACTTAGCCTAAGTCATAGGCGTCACCCGCATGAATACTTGATAAAGCATGCACAGTCCCATCGTCCAGGGCTTGGCATTGCTTTACTCGTCCCACGGGTTAAGTTACAGTGCACGTTGCAGAGCACGGCTTGTGGCATAAGTCTAGGCACCCAAAGAACTTGGTTGTTCAAGTCAAATACGTGTACAGCACGTTCTCTCGATGCAAGGCTTGACGCAACACTTGTTCATCAAGTCATTGCATGAATAAGTTAGACAAGAGTTTTGCTGGGCTATCGAAGTCATAGCAAGCACTGTCCCCTATTGTTTGCGGTTGTCAAGTCATATAATCCCACGATCTCAAGACTCGTCATATAAAGTATATGACTTGAGCGATAGTGTCGCCTAAAGAACAAGTCAGTCTAAGGCACGAGCCATGGTTGGTTTAGAAAAAAGCATGCCACGGACAAAGGAACACGTTATATTCAAGTTAAGATGGAAGACAACTTAGTAGTCGTTTCCTGGATTTCAAAGGATAGAAGTTCATGAGATCTGTCCCGCTACTTGGGAGTCTCGATAAGGAAGTCCATACGACTGGTTGTCGTCGAGATCGGTCCCACTACTTGGGAGTCTCAATAAGGAAGATCACGAGATTGGTCCCGCTACTTGGGAGTCTCGATAAGAAAGTTCACGAGATCGATCCCGCTACTTGGGAGTCTCGATAAGGAAGTCCATGCCACTGGTTGTCGCTGAGATCGATCCTGCTACTTGGGAGTCTCGATAAGGAAGTTCACGAGATCGGTCCCGCTACTTGGGAGTCTCGATAAGGAAGATCACGAGATGGATCCGCTACTTGGGAGTCTCAATAAGGAAGTTCACATGATCGGTCTCGCCACTTGGGAGTCTCGATAAGGAAGTCCATGCAACTGGTTGTCGCCGAGATCGGTCCCGCTACTTAGGAGTCTCGATAGAAAGTTGAAAAGCATGGTCATAATTAAGGAATGACTTGGTAGATCGAGTTAAGACTTGCATGGTCATTGGACAACTTACGCGTAAGGGGAATTCCTCGAACGATCCCGGGGCACCGGGTTCGTATCGGCCTGGGAGGAAGAGCAGATATTGTACGACCTTTATCGAATGTACGACTCGATTGAAGTGAACCGTTACAATATAGGCTGTGGGTCATCCGGTGGGAGCTCATACCTTACATGCGAATGGTCACCGTATACAAAAATCCAGTATAGCTTGACATTGCTAGTGACCACTCATGTAGATGTATCGTCATAAGAGCGGCTATCCGCGTGTATGCCTTTGGATTGCGTCGAGTACTAGCAAGTTATGAGTTTGGTTAACAAGGTATAATTATAGCAAGCACTAACCTTGAATCGGTACGGGCTAGGTGTGCACGGTTGCAACACCGTTCTGGAGCCTAATATTTGGCTATAGAAGGGACACGTGCTTCGGCATGAATGTGGCATCATCATCGAGTCGTCTCGAGTTAGGTCAGGAAGGGCCGTAAGGCAAGTTTGGTTAAGTCTGGTTGATCTTTGGGAGGCGTGGCCTCGATCTTAAAGCACCGTTAAAGTCTAACGGTATAACCGGCACGAGTCGTCCCCTTGACGTCGTTGGTACGAGAATGGTCTAGAGACATATAAAAATAAGTGAAAGTCTTGGCACGACCGAGTTTACATAAGTCTCTACTTGGCGAGATACTGCCTCGAATATATTGAAGTCACGAATAGAGTATAGCACGACCCTGTCGTTGCACGGCCAAGTATAGGCCAAGGCATCTTTGTCCTAAAATTGATCCTAAGGTAAGACTAGAAAGATAATCAAAAGGGATTAAGCTGCACAAAGTAAATGAACATGTCAGTTTTGTATGGGTGGACGAAGAGCTCACTCCACCAGTACTGTTGAGTACTGACACCCACACAGTTTTTATGTGCAAGCACAGGTAGAAGCCCGATGGCACGGAGCTCGCATGGATGCATCAACGTACGGAGTTCCTTGGCGTTTCGAGGCGTACGGCCGTATGGAGTCAGAACTTATAAGGTACATAATGTATGGAAATTGCCATTCCGAAAAATCTGCCACTCGTCGCCATGAAGCTTGTATTAAAAAATGAGAGAGAGCATAGTGACTTGTAATATAAGAGAAAAGTGGGCTTGAGAGACTTGTAATCTGGCCTTGCTCCCTTTGTAATCTTATATTCAATATCAATAAAAGGAGCATTTTGAATGACTTGTGTTTTTCTTTCAAGTTTTCACTGCTGACTATTCAATGTTGCTGCTTGCGACTTCTGTGCGACGATCCCGTCGCTTAGCTTGTAATCGGCCGTTATGGACCTGCCTTGCGTGAGCGCAATCTAGGCTCACGTGGCATCATGCCTTAGCGAGGACGATTGCTCCTACGGGAGCAGGGCGTGACACTGATGATGCACTGAAGCTTTCCTTTCAATACGCATGGACTTTGGTCCCGAGGATGTGCTGCGATGGAACTTAGTTAGTACATATAGAATTTTTGTCCTAATGATGCCCTACAACTTTGATGCACAGCATCTTGCATGCATCGATGCCAAGCTTGTAAAACTCTTTATAAGAAGGGACTGAGTTCTTTTGCTAACTATTTTTTCCTTTTGCTTTGTTGTAGTGTCTATAACTTTGCCTCTACTGAATGAAGTCCTTTTCGACTACTCTCTCTACCAGATGGTCTGGACTTTGATGAGGAGATAGTCAACCCGGCTAAGGCTACGATCATGCTGGATCAGCCGCCAGAGAGGATGACGCTGATTCGAGATCAGCCCTTTTCTTTTCTCCAGGCTATGATGGAGAGTGGCAGGATCAGTATTGTTGAGTCTGCTACCGAGGTTTTTTTTGAAGTCTGAATTTCTGTTTGGGGATCGCTTAGCCTCCTATGAAGCAAAGGTGTTGAAGATCAAAGAAGATTGGTTCTTCAGAGCGAAGGACCTTAACATGTATGTGCCGAGGATGGACCGTCAGTTGCTACTAACTGCCTTCATCAGTCTTGCTTCGAATAGGAGAATGAAATGGAAGCTCACTACCACTTTGGGAGGGGCAGTGGAAGGATCCATTCGGATTGACTAGGATACTTTTACTTTTACGCGAGGTGGGACCTCTTACCACTTGAGAGCTTTGTATCCTGGGAGTATATACATCAACGTTCCCTCCCAAACTTTTAACTTCAGTGCTTCAACCTTCGTCAACCGTATGTTGGCGGCCAAGATTTTATGCCCGTAAGGGGAGTTTTGGGTCGAAGGTTGGTGCCACTATGTGCTAAAGTGGGATAACTTAACACTTTGGATCTTGGCGAAGTTCAAATGCGAACTCAGAGAGATCGTCCTGACTTCTGCAATCCGTGCTACCCAGGCCGGCATAAAGATAAACTGGCCTATATTTTTTGCCCTCATGGAGTTGTACAATTCCTATACTGGGACTTTCTATATGCGTATATGGGAGTTAGGACTAGCAGTTCATGTGATGTTTGAGGTCTCGAAGCTTCCTTAGGGGACTGAGCCGTATGAAGAGTACTTCACGACGAATGAGGAGCTCTCCACCTTGGAAGAGAAGAACCTAAAAATGGTGGCGGTCTTGAAAGAAGTGGTGAGCCATCATTATCTGAATCAACAACATGATAAGGCTAAGGCACAACCTCACGTGATTGCTTGGAGAGATTATGTCTTTACTCAAGACGAGAGTGATCCGTCAAAGGTTTGTTTTACTACCCCCAGGGTCTTACCCATGCGGAGGTACTTGCCGAGATGAAGAGCGATCTGTCAAAGGTTTATTTTACTACCCCCTAGGGTCTTACCCATGTAGAGGTACTTGCTGAGATGAAGAAGCTTAGTGAGCGTAATCCACGTGAGGATGAAAACAGAGAGCCGACCGACAACATCTATAGCTGCTTCTGGTATTGTGTTCACAAAATGTCACCGAAGGTAGTGCTGGCTGCCTATCTGATGATATGGCTTCAAGAATACGTATTTTCTAGTAGATTTGATTCTCTAGAAAGGGTAACCAGAAACCTTATCCTGCCTGCTATGATGCTGGTTTTCGATCGTCCCTTGGCTTTACTTTCCGTGATAGTGTGCAACCTGATACAGGGTTTAAGAGGATTTATATTGGATGTCATTGCATCGAAGGGAAGGAGTAGTAATTTTTCTCGAACGGAGCTATCTTATCACTATATAATAGGAAGGTTGATATTGCAACATTCCAATATAATGATCCCTAGCACGGAGGAGGGGCATATTGTCGGTGATGCTTTTATCCGCCGCTACTATAGAAGGAGGTGGCTGCATACTGGTGTCCCTGTTTGCAGGAAGATCTTGTCCCATCTTCAAGGGCAGAACATTTCTAAAGTTGGCCCAGTCTTTCTGGATTTTAAAACAGATAAAGAGTTAGAGGATTCAGGCGTAGATGCCATTTGCCTGCCAGTGTGGGCATTCCGCTGGTTGCACAGCATTCGGCCTTCGTATTTGGTATATCAAAATAGGAATCATTGCTTCCTGGAGCCGTACCTACCAAGCCATTTTGTACGCCAGTTTGGCTACACTCAGCTGATGTTAAGGAACCCAAGTACTTGCTTAGGGTTTGTTGGGAGTTTGTTGGATGGAGCCCATGGTTGGCAGTACTATAATGCTGGGTGTACGGGAGTGCGGTTCACAACACCCCTCCAAAATGCCCGACCGCACATTTTATTTTCTTCCGTCAAACTCTATTGCTTGATGAACACTATATCTTCTAGCTATGATAGGAAGACTAGTTTCATTGTCGGGACTCATCTAAAGACGTCTAAGACCATGCTTATGAAAGCCCAGGTATATCGCCCGCCAGACGTTGCGGTTCCGACGGTAGCCCCGATAGCACAAGCGGAGGGCTCACGAGAGGAATCTGCGGCTGCTCAACTGAAGGGACGTGCTTCGACAGATGCAAGTTTTGGTGCGCCCAAGAAGGCCTAGAAAATGTTGGCGACTAAGTCAGGGGCGAGCATGGCTTTGCCCACAGGGGGACTGATAGAGTCCGTCCCCGTAACAATAAGTCGATCAATATCGTCTTTTTAAGAAATATAATACGATCTTTTTCTTTATGTTTGTTTACTTCTTCTTTATTTGTAGGAGGTGACGAAGAAGAAATCTTGGGCTTCAAAGCGGGGGTCCAGATAGACCTTTTGAGAAGGAGGTTGCAAGCTTTTAAGAGCGCATTCCCCCTATTGTGTAGTCTTCCATGGAGGAGGACCCAGATGACGTTGTTCAGGTGGACGTCCCAGCCGCCTTTGACTACACGGGAGATGATGCCGTTGACGTGGTAGCATCTAAAAATATTGAACATCCCACATTGACCATTCGGGGAGATCAAGTGGGGCCTTCACGGGCAGTGGAGCAACCGGACGTAGGTGCAGGTTGAGAAAATTGTTGTTGAAACCCAGGAGGAGGCGATGACGCAAGATCCTCCGGAGGAAGAGGTTGATTGGGATTTGTCTTCTTCGGAAGACGTCCCGGATGATGATGTTGAGAATGTAAAGGGGGACTCTACAATAGACGAAGAGGAACAGACTGGGGTGATGCCAGTTGAGCTCGAGGTCTCTCATGATCTTGGAGAGGAACCAGTTTCACAATCGGATCTTGAGACAACTCCATTGCCGAGCCCCACTCTTGTCCCAACGACAAAAGTTGAGGTGGAGTAAATGACTCGATTGCCGAGTCTTACTCCTGTCTCAGTGAAAGGAGAGACGGAAGCAACCATTCTGCCTAATGGTGCTACGCTTGCTCCTTTATCGGGGGTGGTGTGGAGGAGCCTGCCCCAGCTGCAAGTGTGCTTCTGAGCTTGTTATAGTAGGCCTTTATGTTGGTGGGCCTTCTGGGGTGGATCTTGAAAAGGGCAAGGGCCCTATGGTAGAAGAATCCCTTTTTGCCCAACCCACTTGGGGGACCGTGAGGGGCCCTTCGGGAGATTCGGCTATCGTAGTTTCTGGCATTGACACTATTGCTAGTCCGACGGAACCTACAAATGTTGAGATTCTCGAGTCGAAGTCTCCTCGGGCGGACCCGACTCCTGAAGCTTTGGAGGTCGCAGGTTCGACAAGCAAGGTGTTGGCCGCTCCGCCGAGCCAAGATGTTCTGCTATCCCTCCTATCTACATGGGGATTTAGATGGTGCTCCCTATGACACCTCAAGTATTAGCCGATGCAGATGAGTACGGGAAGTATATTGTCGAGGCTGTGTACAAGATACTGAGGAGGGGGGTGTCCACCGTGCTGGAGAAAGGCAAAAGTTTTGCGACAGCCAAGGCAATGGCGGTCCCTCATATCGGGTTGATTCGATCTTACCAGGGTCATGACCATATGACTGAGATTTTGGAGGCCTCCATTGCGGAGCTCGACCGTCACCTTACTGAGCTCCAGAACATCCAGTGGAATGATCTTTCCGCTTTAATAGAGAAAGAGCTTGCTAGATTAGCGGGTGAGGTTGAGTCAGCCTATATGGACACCATGGCCATCTGGGAATAAGAACTGGCCGATGGTGAGGCCAAGAAGCAAAGGTTAACTTCATCTACGGAAGAGAAGGCTAATCTGCGGGAGTCTTTGGATGTCAGCATGGTAGAGGTGGATGCCAAAATTTGCCAACTTCAGGAGTAGCGGGCTCAACTCCTAGCGGATTCTGAACGAGCGCAAGCCGAACACATCATGCTTAAGGAAGAAGCGGCAAAGTTTACTCGCCATGTGGTGTAAACCCCCTAAATTTTCACTATAATTTTTTTAATTTTAAATTGGTATTTATTTTATTTTGATATTTTTTTTGTATTTGCTCGTTGCGTGCGAATATGTACGAGGTACATATTTTTGGAAAACATTTTTATTATAAGAAAAGTATAGGCTCAAAATAATATGTGATAGATATTTTTATTTATTTAAATATATTTTTCTTTCTTTATTGCTTAAAGTTTCACAAGGCACGTCGAGAAGTGTATTAGAATTTCAAAACTTTATTTTAAAAAAGAGGCTATTTTAGTTCAGTGGTAATTTAGAAACTATGTTTATATAATTATTCTAGATTTATGTGAGGTACATGAATTTAATCATGTATATTGTAGAAGCATGGAAAATATTAAAGAAAATGACTCATGCGGCCAAAGAACCCCATGCGGCTCAGAAAGCCCATGCAGCTCAGAGAGTCATGCGGCATAAGGGGCTATGCGGCCAAAGAACCCCATGCGGCTCAGAAAACCCATGTGGCTCAGAGAGTCATGCGGCATAAGGAGGCCATGCGGCCCGAGGCATTCCATGCGGCTCAGAAGACACGTGGCCTGACAGTGCTCCCCTCCGACCCATGCTGCATTAATTGCTTTGACGGCTGGCCCCTCTGAAAAGTTGACAGCCCTGACACAAAAGCAGGTAATTATGACTCTGTCATAATGATGAATCTCTAGGGAAGAGAAAAGAGATCTCTGACATAAATCCCCCGAGAGCCATAAAAATGCCACGTGGCCTTGCCACGTGGGCGTTCGTATGCGGCTCACTTCTCATGCGGTTCAGAATGAATCCTATGCGGCTCAGGTCAAGAAAGCCTCATGCGGCTCGAGCAAAGAACTTCTCATGCGGTTCAGAATGAATCTGTCCTATGCGGCTCAGGCTAAGAAAGCCTCATGCGGCTCGAGCGATGACTTCTCATGCGGTTCAAGAGGATCATGTCCATGCGGCTCAGGCGGATATGTACCTATGCGGCCCACAAGGATTACTCCCCTGAGGTTTGAGGGCTCAAGTGAGGGCCACTGCCCAGGCATCCCTGACACGTGGGCTTAACCATATGCGGCTCAAATTTATATGCGGCTCACTCGTCATGCGGTCCAGATCCCCCCAGCAGCTCCTAGGACACGTGTCCCAAACCGATTAATTTCTCAGATTTGCTGCCATTAAAGATTGGGTCAAATCCCAATAATCTGGGACACATGGCAGAAGAATAGATCTAATTTATTCGCAGATATCAGAAGATCATTATAAGGAAAATTTATTCCAATCAGCATTAATTGCTAATGGGATTTGGTGTAATCTACACCTAATGGCTCGGATTCATCACAATCAGAAACGAACGGCCTGGATTGACCAATCCCCAGGCCGCCGCCATCTCCAAGAGCTAATCATTGGCAACCCTAATGATCACATCCCACTATTATAAATAGCAAGGTGCCATGCCCTTGTAAAAGAGATACAATATCAGAGAGAAATACGTATATACAGAGAGACTTCCCCCCATAGTCAGAGAGGGAATACATACAGAGAGAGAGAATCCAGAAGAGTAGTCAGAGGGAGAGCAAGAAGAGCATTTCTTCATCAACGTCAACCATCTTTTCACAGGAGCCAAGGCTGCATACCGATCGTCCAATGAGTAAGGCAGGGCTGCCGTCGCCTTCCCGAGCCTCTATCGTCACCCTCCAGAATCTAAAATAAACAATTGTACTTAGACTGCTGTACCTAGGTTTTCGTCCATAGGCTTTCTTTGTACAAGCGAGTTTGTAACGTTAAGTAAAAGTCCGGTCCTCCGATAATTATTATGTTCTTTTATATTTCATGGCAAACACGATGGCGACTCTGCTGGGGACTAACTTCTCCACGGCTGAGGAGTTGGTGACACAATCGGACGCAGCCAAAGTTGGCTCCACACAACAAAAGATGGCCGTCCACTTCGACCAACAGGCGTTTGAAGAGATGCTCTCCGAAGGAAGCGCTGGCCCGGTTCAGAAATGCACCCGCGGGACGAAGGCTCGCAAAGAGTGGAGGCCAAAATCATTTGCTCCTCCAGCCCTCGATGGGATACCCTCTGTTGCTCAAAACGGCGAGAAAGACTCTCCTGCGGCCCCACTTCAAACCGTAGACAACTCTGCTGTCCCCAAGTTCGGCAGAAGAAAATACTATGATGCTGGACTTGCAGGGGCAAAGAGGAACTCTATGCGATCCAAGCCGCATAAGGGTATTACCCGCAGAGAAAAAGATCATGCGGCTACATCCGCCAGCCGCATGAAGAAAACTCATGCGGCCACATCTGTCAGCCGCATACCTTATGCGGCTACAGTTGCCAACCGCATGGATGAGACTCATGCGGCTACTGAAGTCAATCGCTTGCAGAAAACCCATACGGCCACTATTGCCAACCGCATGCGGCCAGCCTGCACGGTCGTGACTCCTAGCCGCATAAGAACAACTCATCCCACAGCAGAAGACAACCGTATGCAGACAGCCTGCACGGTACCCAATGCTAGCCGCATAGCGTCCGTTCTACGCTTCTCTCAATCAGTCTTCGACCGTCTCTCATGCGGTCCTGACTCTGATGGTTCTCTGGACGATAAGCCAGACTCTGTGGTATTCAACTTGGACTCCTCCTATTACGCACCCACAAGTGCTAAAAGGAGGAAGTCTAGGGCAGCGCGGGCTCACCAAGCCCAGTCAGTTGCCCCAACCTCTGACTATCGGGGTATCCCGCTGGTTATCACGCGGGCCTCTGATGGGAAGTTGTACAGAACCGCTCGAGTCCAGCCCCCGGCGGCGAACGGACAAAGTGATTCCTCTGACCTGCGTGAGGTTATCCTCCACAAATGCAAGGAAAGAGAAGGGGCCTCAGTGTGTAAAGAATCCTCACACGGACGTCACTGCACCCAAATCATCGTCAACTGCTGTTGCAACAACGCGACAGTGACGAAAGACCGGCCATCCGTCTTCCAAAGACTACAGCATCCGAGCTCGGAGGACGAAGCACCTCCTGTTGTCTCCTGCAATTCCACTCAGAAAGTCCCCGCCGAAGGGAGAGGGAAGAAGACAAGCATCTCCAGCCCGAAAATATCAACCACTACAGCTAAGAAATTATCGGCTAAACGGTTGCCCTCCACCGGAGTATACCAACACACCCGTTCGAAGACAAAATCTGCTGCAACGGGAGATTCATCGTCCACGTCCCTGGGGGTCGTAGGAGCTGGGGGTAGTACTCCTCCGAACGTCCACAGTAATCCAATGTTTCAAGGAGACGAGCCCGGGGAAACAACTCTCCTATTAGGTGCAACAGACGCTGATATCCCCGAGGACATCCGTGACTCTCAAGATGAAACAAGCTCCGAAGCTGGGGGTACTGTTCCTTCCGAGTCCGAACCCGAAGAGAACATTCCCACATATCCCGATGATTTCTCGATGCATGGATACGACTCGGAGGGCACATCCTCCACACTCCTCATGTAAAGACGGTATTCATGACGGACAGCAATCAAGGCGGTTCCAGTGATCGCCAACGCATCGACACTTTGGAGGTCATACTGTACGTATTGGTCAAGTCTGTAGACGAGATCAAAGCGGCTCTTCCTACTTTGCAGGGAGTGACACCTGGCCAAACAAGCGCAGGTCCCGCAATCAATGTAGATTCAAATTCAGCGACACCGAACCCGGGCAATAATTCTCCCAAAATAACGGCCCCTACCACGACAGATGAGGCCCGAGAAGTAAGAAGAGAGGTTCAGGAGCTCCGAGCCATGTTCCATGCCCGAGAAAACTCTCAAGATTTCAGAATACGGCAACCATATCCTGCTGAATGGAGGGACGTTCCGTTCCCACCAAGATATAAGCCGTTCAACATTAACCCATATGATGGCAAGACCTCAGCAAGTCGGTACATCACTTACTTCGAGGTCACCACCGACCATCTGTCCCATGATGACGCTATCCTCACGCGATTATTCATCGGGGCATTGGAAGGAGTCGCCTTCGACTGGTACCGCAACCTGCCAGACAACTGCATCCACTCCTTCGCTGGCTTCAAACGCTTGTTCTTGGAGAGATTCTATGAGGTAGGGCAGGACGTCACAATGTCTACCCTCATGGACGTCGTCCAAGGAGAGAAAGAGCTGACGAGGAATTACATTGAGCGGTTTTGTCAAACCGCAATGAAATTACCATCTGGTAATCCGGATTCCTCCTTGATTGAAATTTGCCAAAAGAGACTGCTCCCAACAATCAGTCTCTGGATGGGCGAAAGTCAATTCAAAGATTGGAAGACATTCATCATCAGCGCCACAAGCGCCGAAGAACGATTGAGAAAGGCTCGTCAACTAGGGTTGCACATCTCAGAGGGAGATAACAAGGGCAAGCATCCCAACACCAACATCGACAATGGGGGTAGTCCCTCCAACAATCGGGACAACAAAGGCAAGCAGGCTATGGTGGCCGACACGGCCCAGAAGCCCGAGTCACAACCAGCAGACAAACAATGGCCTCAAATCACTTACTCTTTCGAAGACGGCCACGTCAAGCCTATCTTGGACATGCTCATACAAGGAGATAGAATTCAGCTCCCTCCACCAAGACGGGAGCCTCGACCGGCTGACCTGGAGAATCCAAAGTTCTGCCATTACTACCGCTATGTACACCATGCTACACACGACTGCTACCAACTAAAACGGTACATCCAAAACCTCATCGATTCGAACGCTCTGGCCATCGATTTCGAAGAGGTAACCGTGGCAGCCAATATGGTGTCCGTATAATTCGGCAGCTTCCCTCCAACGAAAACTCAAGACGGGGTGGTTCTCATCCCTCTAGCGACAATGGAGATTACCAATCTTTCATCTCCCCGAGATCAAACTACCGGTCTAGTACCTCTCACTACATCGCGAGGAGAAATCATGTGGGTCCATCCGGACCTGGTCCACGAGGTGACTCAGTCCACAACGCCTCCCATTCACAAGAAGAGAAGTGGAAAAGTCAGATCCTGCCGCACCGTCTCGGCAGATGAAGAAGAAGTCACGGCCGTCGTTACTCGATCTTGTAACGCCCCAGTCCCAAAATACGTAGGACCAAGTACGTAGACATGCCAGCTGTATACATACGAAATATATGGACCTCATATGTATACATAAGCTGTAAAATGTAGTAATCCAAGACAACTAAATCTCATCCACAATGAAAGGAACAGTTATAAAGAAATCAACTTGAATATTTATGATACAATCGTTGGACGGAGACAAAGTCCACTACCAACTAATTTAAATAGAGAAGAAATATACAAAGAAAGTGATTGGTCGAGCGAAACAATGACAAGTCCAAAAGCAGTCATCGCGAAGGAAGGAATGGCCTTAGCTAGAGCACCTGCAGAAAACATGAACACACACCTGGGAAAAAACCAGGTCCTCAGAGGGACGTAACAAGACACATAATATCATGCCAATAAACTGAGTAAATAAGCTCAACAGAAAAGTATGCATGAGTAAAGGTTCCTAACCATTCTATGTGACATGCATTTTGAGGACAACGTTTACGCAGGGGCTGTAACGGATTCACGCAAGCAAGTAGTAGAAAGTGGCCAGCAAGTAGCGCTCATCCAAGACGCTATCGACCTGGGCAGAAGGTAGTGCTCATGAGAGTCACCCTCGGTCCAAAATGTGTGTAAAAATAAATGTAGCCCCTACGCTAATAACTGTCCCCTCCCCCCAATGATACTATACATGTGTCGACTCTACGACACTGTTTAATCCTTAATAACTGCCAAAGTCTTCTACACAATCTATTCGCAGTTATATTCTAACGCATGCGCACGGGGGATCAGCCCACACGCAAGTGACCTCTATATGATACTCACAACTCTCACACACAACTCGTGTACAATCGTGATAAGTCAATGAGACACACTAAATTTGACGGTAGTCCCTTAACTCTAAACCAATTGTATAAAATATAGTAATTTGCATTTACATATAATTAAAAAAAGAAACAACTAAAACATGCATGATATTGAGCAGGAAATTTAAACAGTAAAGGCAAGGTGTCTTGCCTGAGGTTGTGTGCAAAAGAGAATAATCCAGTAGCTCGAACCAACAAGTAAATGAAGCCAGAAATAGCCAAATTCCATAGATGACTCCGGATGCTGCAACAAACATCACGAACGAGTTTGGAATATAAGAATACCTAGGAAACGCCTGTCCAAAAGTTAAATTCTGGAACAGGAGCAAAATCGTAATTTCGGATTAAAACGATATCCGCCGTTGGACCCGCTTTGCACCGAAATGCGCGTCAGAACCTACGGTCTCTAAAGTCGCCAAACTACATGTCTACGAATTTGTTTTGATGAGACGAACCCAACGGTATGTCCAATTTTGGATTCCGGTGGGCTGTGCACAAAATCACCTAGTGAGTGGGATTGTGGGCCCGCCAAAATAGCGTCCCGATCAACGGTCTCAGAATCGGACCAAACTTGGCTCACAGGACCAAAAAAATATTTTGAGTCCAATGGCGCGAGTTTCATCACGATATGATGAGTGTACACAAAGTTGTGACTTAATTTACAAACAGTCGATACGGGGTATCTCGACGGATACGCATTGATTTCGTCGCGCACATGCAATGAAATCGAGTTCCGTCAGTTCCCACACGTCGACAACATCCATACGCGCCTTTCGATGCATATAGTGCGCGACCACGTCTCCCGGTTTGTCGGGGCGCACGCCGTATCGGGTGTTTTTCCACGTTTTGAAAACAGAATTTACAGTTTTTCGGAAAACTTTAACAACGTGTAACTCTCTACATACTAGATAAAAAGTGAATCCAGAAGGTACGTTACAATCTCGGTTAGGTTATCTTTGACTACCTTTAATTAGTTTTTACGAAAGCTTAATGGACAGCAAGAAAAGTGGCCGACAAGTTGGTGTTTCAAAACAGTTTTTAATATACAGAAAAGTGGGTTTTTCTCCAAGTTCGTCTCGATTTTTCGAGCAAGTTGGATGTCCATGTCAAAATTCACCTAGGGGATCTCGAAGAGGGTCAAGTCTACTTTCCAGAACATTTTACGGATCGGAAATCGGAGTTACGAGCAAAAAGTTACGTCATCGGGAAGTAGGGTATCTTGAGTAGGAAAATTGCTCCGTAGGTGACGAAAGGCTGACTTTCGATGCTCCGTTCGTTGCGCACACAACTCCGTCGCTGGTGAAACGAACTCCTATGCGAAGAGGGTATATTCTGCTAAAATTTTCATTTTGGGAGACTAGGATTTTGAGGTCTATGGAGGAAGTTGTATATAAAACAAATTGATTGAAAAACCTAATACTACCACTATTACAATTAAGCAATTGGACAATTCCTACGGGTTGGGTGCGTGGACATTGCTGCTATAGCAGCAATGAAGGGAGAGGGGGGCCCGCCCACTTTAAGTGGGTGGCTTGCTTTATTAATTTTTTTTTTCTTTTTTTTTTTTCTTTTTTCTTTTCTTTTTCTTTTCTTATTCCTAATCTTTAATATATATATATATATATATATATATATATATATATATATATATATATATATATATATATATATATATCCAAAAATACACCAAAAATTTTATTTAAAATTTAAATACCATTTAAGAGTCAACTATCCAATATTTTAATATATTTAAACATATTTACATATATATAAATTCAATCTTTAATATTTCAACTCAAAATAATACTAATATTTAAATAGGATAAAATGTTTAATAAATTTTTACAAAATAACTTAAATTATAATAGAATAATAATAATCGTCCCAATGGGTGAACTTTACCGCTCACCCATGTGTGGGTCCAAAAATCATACCATCTTGTAAAACATTATTTTATTATTAAAATATAAATTTTGTACCGAAAGTCAATAAATATTCAACAAGTCTCAAAATTATTTAAAAAAATATTTGTACACACATGAAATATTCCTACATGGCCATCTTAGTCCCACCACATGCCTACATGGGCTTAAATTTGTTCGGGCCCTGTTTGGACTGAATTGGCCAACCCGGGTCATCAAAAAAATAAAATAAAACCATAAATTGTATAAATTTATTTTTAAGTCTAAGAAAAAAATAATAATTATAAAAGATAGGGGTTTTACATCCTACCCAACTTACAAGAATTTCGTCCTCGAAATTTTAGGATTAATAGTGTAGATAGGGTTGAGGGATAAGAAGAGTTCGGTAATACCAAAATACAATTAAATTTTTGGTGGAGACGGTAAAACGACGTTCAACACAACCATGCAATAGAAAATTGTGGAGTCGATATATTCGAAAATATATCATGGTTATGGAATGGAATAAGGGTTGCCAGTAAAGGTAGCAAAATTTTGTAAATCCAATTGTCACGACCCGCACCCGTTTTTTTTTTTTTTTAAACGGATACGAGACGTGTCCAAGCCAGCCTACGCCGCAGTGTCGGCGGTAGAACGCTGTCACGGCCATGAAGATCAAATCACAACAATGCTCATTCACATAATTAATTTAACTTACAATGATTACAAGTTTTACATTTGTAGAAGAATATAAACTTGTACAATTAAAAGAATGGCTACATCTCAACTATCTAGCTAGTCTCTAGGCTTTTGTCTGCAAGTATCCCCGTCACTCCCAAGCTAAGAAAATCCACGGCTAACCTGAAAATGTTGGTTTCCAGTCAGGAATGGAACGAGCACAATCCACTGAATGCAATTTCAAATAAAGAAGATGACTATAAACAAAGGTTAGACATCAATTATGAGTTTGAAAATAAACAGGAAATACATAAAACTAATAGTAAATAAATAGACACAACAGACCTTCCCCAACTGCTGGAAGTACCTTTGATATGTGATCGGTCTCGGGACAATTATGCGACACTGTCTACACTGTCTAAAGTTACACTGTCTACACTGTCTAAGTTACACTGTCTAAAGTTACACTGTCTAAAGTTACACTGTCTAAAGTTACACTGTCTACAACAAATATTGAAATAAAGAAACATTGTCTACAATCAATAATCATGATCTACACAGTTTAAATGCAATAACAAATCACTGTCTACACTGTCTACTTTGCAATAAATAAATCACTGTCTACACTGTCTACTTGCAATAATAATCACTGTCTACACTGTCTACACTGTCTAGACTGTCTACACTGTCTACACTGTCGAAGGTCAGATCACACATCGTTGGTACTTCCCATTCCCGACTCAACAATTTTAATAGAAAAATAATCACACAACCAATGACACAACCAATGAAATATAGTAAAAATCAATATCGAAATGCAGACAATAAACTGTACTCGCCTGTGGTCCTTTGCTGGTGAAACCGACAATCTGAACTACTCAATGTGCCACTATAGTCAAAACCCGTACAACAGTCCCCGGATGCTGAAATAGACAATACCAATGATTTCAGAATAGTCAAATTAGCTAGGATTGCCTGTCCTTAAGTCCAATTCTGGACACAGGGGCAAAACGATAATTTCGGGTCAAAACGATGTCCGCCGTTGGACCCGTTTTGCACCGAAAAGCGTGCCAGAGTCAATGGTCTCTAAAGTCGTCAAACTACCTGTCTACGGATCTAGTTTTTCGATAGGAACCCAACCGTTTGTCCAGAGTTGGATTCCGGCGGGCCATGCACAAAATCGCCCGTTGAGTGGGACCGTGGGGCCCGCAAAACGACGTACAATTCAACTGTCTCAGAATTGGACCAAACTTGGCATGCAGGACCAGAAAAATGACACGGTCCTGATGGCGCAAGTTTCGTCTCGATCTGACGAACGTGCACAAAGTAATTAAGAAATTTGCAAAGTGCACGATACGGTGAATTTCGACGGATACGCATCAAATTCGTCGCGCACACGCGACCAATTTGAATTTCGTCAAAGCTCACACGACCACGAAGCCATTACGCAGCTTTCGATGCTTTCGGTTCGCGACCACGTCGTCCCGATTGGCGTGACGCACGTCGTGTGGAGCGATTTCTAGATTTTCGAAAATAGGTTTTTGTCCAACTTCGGAATCGGATTTCTCGACGCACAGTCAACGAAATCCGATTCTACAAAAAGGGATACGGAGCCCTATAGGTCGTCTAGGTCTGTCATTAGTTAGTTTTTGAAATATCCCACTACTCTGTTCAGGAAGTGCCTGTAAACTTGGGTCGATGGACTGTCCCACGTTCTGTTTTCGAACGGGTTTTTCGCCTGACTTTGCGTCGATTTCATGGGTCGGTTGTTCGATTTTAATCCAAACGGATCAATGGAAATCCTAGATGGATAGGTTAGCTACACGTAGGATTTTGTAGATCGCAATTTCATCGAATATACGACAAGATATGGGTCTCGATAGTGGGTTACCTGATAGCCGCTGCTGTCGTTTCTGTTGGGTTGTGCGCGCTCGCGCGCTGCCCTCGGCGCTTTCGGCCGCGTGCAGCGGTGCTGCCGGCGACGGGTGGCCGCCCAGGCACTGGGGAGGGGCGCGATTGGGTTGGCGATGGAAGAGAGCTAGGGTTTCATCAGTTTTTTGAAGTTTTTCGAACTCTCAATTATACACGGTTATGTAGGCTCTCCGCTCCCCTGGTTTCACAGGGTCGGGCTTATTAGAGCTCGGGGCTGTGGGAACTCTTATGGGTTCTCTGTTTGCTTTGCTTGGCCCTTTGGGCCTGGCCGAGCTGGCAGGCCTGGAAGGAATGGGTTAGCTGCTCCTGGCTCATTGATCAATCAATAGTTTTTGGATAAATGGCTCTACATGGATTTAGCTCGGGGAGATTGGTCCCAGGGCTTGGGTCCAGGCTACGGGTTGTGGGCCTGCTACTGCTTCTCTTATTCCCTTTTCCTTTTCTTCTCTAATTTCTTTTATTATTTGATTTCTTATATATATATATATATATATATATATATATATATATATATATATATATATATATATATATATATATATATATATATATATATATATATATGTAGATATATATAAGTATGAATGAATCCATAATTAATAATAAATATAGTATAATATTTAAATAAACACAAGGTCTAATAATAATTTAGTACAAATATTATAAATAATAATAATTAGAATAGTTACATAGATAGAGCATTTATTTATATACACATAATAAAATATTCCTATACACAGAAATATTATTTATATAAGATATCTATTTTTACTGATTTCTCTAATGAATAATGAAATTGTATAATCAATTAGAAAATAGCCCTACATATGAATATATATATATATACATTATATATATCTACACTTATATAAAATCACTATAACTCAATAAACCCCAATAACCTTTATTTGACTAAAATACTGTAACCAATAATACTAATATTATATAATAATCTCTTCAATAACTTATTAATAAATACTAATAATCAAAAGCAATAAATCTCTAATGGTGCAAGTACCCTTTTTTTTGTACAATCAATAAAATCACCATTCAAGTAAAAATGAACTTATAATAAAACATTTTACAATTTCCGGGAAGGGGAGCTACAAATCTACCCACCTTAAAAATAATTTCGTCCTCGAAATTCTAATTCGTAGTCATTCCATAAACCTCTAAAAGAAATCTGCCTTAACCTCAATCTCCTTAAGTTCAAATTCAAAAAAAAAAATCGTTTGTATCCTTCTCTAGTCATTTGGTATTTACGAAATCTCGAGGACTTCTACCCACCTTTAGTCACACTACTCCCTTGAAACACAGGTCACTAAAATATCATAACCTTCTAACTAGTGGCTAATAACTCTTCCAAAAGTATCTAGGACATACAGTATCTATAATCCTCTCGTATCTATCAAGCAACCCAAAATTTAACAAGCATAAATTTATACCAGTAGCTAAGAAATATATTGATAAGCTCTAAATAGTATGACCATTCGTCGATCTGAAATAGAAAGGACGGGAAGGTAAGGAAGAATAATCGAGAGTAACTACAAATTTTCAAGAGCAGTAAAGAGTATCCAACGATACCGCTACAAAGAGTATTTACGAACCATGACTTATTTGCTATACGAGGCTACTCTAGTCTAGTCACCTGTTAAATCGAAGGACACTTGTTACTTAGAGGGGCCTGCAATCCGTGCAATACAGAAGTCTCGTTCTCAAAATTCTAATTCAAATAAGGTTCTATAATGGAACGGAAATTGAGAAATCAAAATTGTGATCTTTTCCGTGGTTATTTAAACACAATCAAAAGATATAAATGCAATACAAGATCGTATCGCGACTCCTAGGTAGACGGAATAAGGGTTACGAATGACTTCACATTCTACGAGATGGAGACTACATAATCGGTATAGGGACCTATCCAAATAGTCCGATTTTATAGTCAATTATGGTGGTGTGCATGGATGTGTTTAACTGGGTCTTAATGGGTTCTCCGATTGGACACCAATCTTTAGTTGGATGAACCCTGGATTTCAATCTATATGGACTGAACAAGATTCCAAGATAAAACTATAACTACTGGTTTAGGGTAACCTAGAATAGGTTTCTACCCAAGGGTTGAGCTTGTTGGGCAGTTGGATTGGTAAAATAGGTTTTGTAAGCCCTGAAGATGCGCCTTCCGTGTCTTTTATGTTTAAGTAGCACGAGAAGACACAATTAAATGGCACACTAGTGACATGTGCGTAGTGGGCTTCCAGTAGGTCACAACCATATAGTGGGTCGAAAGGTTTGGGTTGAGGTTGAAGCTCTAAAGAAAGTCAGAAAGTATACCGTTGTTACGGTAAGGGTTATAGCTAGTGCTATCGTCCTGAAAATTCTACCATAAAAATAGAGTACAAGGGGACGTGTTTGAGTGGGACATGATATACCTAGATGAAGGTGGACTCGTCTAGATCTATCATATGAAGTTTGTTGGAGGGTAACAGCTGGTCTCGTGCTCCGAATATTAATGACACGGCCGGGGACACAAAATAGTCTAAAAGGAAAGTGGGAGTCCATGGGACACTAATTGTCATCCTAATGGAAATTATTTAAATCACTAGGTAATCCTTGTTTATTCCAAACTTTAGGAAGTTTACAGTCTACCCACCTTAGAAGCTAAGTCGTGGTCTTAGGAATAATGAGGTCAGAAGAATTTTAAGGTCCGGGTATTGTACCTCGATTCTCGGTAATAAAGAACAAGGTACGACATAATGGAATACGGTAGATGTAAGTCAAGTCAAGGACCATTCCTCGATAAATGGAAAATGAGTGTGTACCATGACACATGGTCGATAAAATTAGAATGACCTACTCGTCCACAGTATACGAGAGTTGTCGACGGGGTAACCAACTCTAAGGCACATCGCATGAAGGGAATTCTATCAACTGAGTCGTGAATTTCTATCTGTGTCAAGCCTGTCTGACTATTTTCACAAGGGTTCTAGTGGTATGGGCTGTTGACCACTGCTAGATCATACTATGACAGGGTATTTAAGCCATGGTATTGGCTAAGCTAGTGACTGTGGTGTTCCAACACTAGTTAGGTCTTAATAATAAAATTTACATAACTAGGGTAATATTTGTTGGAATCCAATCTCGGGATGAGCATCTACCATAGTCACGGTAAATAATTGTCCCTATCCTTGTCTATCCATCTTATGTCTAAACTGTGGGCTTTGGTCGAGGAAAGGTTGGGTTAAGGTTTAAGGATTGCTAGTTAGTGCAAGCTTCCAGCAAATAGTTAGAGGCTCACAACAATTGGTTCCTTGAGGATAGATGGTCTCTTGGGTTGGCATTTCGACTAAGGGTAAAACCCTAATCATTCTCAAATTCAGGTAGCTAGAAAGTCCCGATAACAGTTTGGGGTCGAGAGGAGAACGAGTAACTCGATCATATGGCTGGCTGACGATAACTACCCTTGTGTATACAACTACCATAGCCATGGGGATACTCGGTATCTTTCTGCCACTCACGAGCTTCCGTCTTTCCAGATTAGTGAAAGACAAAAACGAATAAAGAGTTCAATAAAGATATCATTGAATACAAATTCGTGATTCAAAGGCGAATGTATAATTCAAGAGGAATTGTCAATGCAGTCGTGGATGAGATCCTAGATACCTATATATCTCTATCCACGATAGTGTAATCAAACGAAGAGCGAACCAAATGCATCATGGTTGATCAGACCATAATACACTGATTCTGATTAGACAATAAGTTAGCAGGCGTCCCCGCTAAACATATGCCTCGAATCAAGCTCGAGAACAGAGTGAGCTTGCAAAACTAGGCTGTAATAGCAGCATTGGTCAAAAGAGTCAAAATATAAGTACGCGAGATTTTGAAAAGAAGTTACAAGTAGTTCGAGTTTGAGAGAATCAAAACTTACCTGGTGTCCTTGCTTATACAATCTTTCTACTATCTTCTGATCCACAAGGACTTGGTCGACTAATGGGTTATGGATATTCTAAATTCCATATTCTAGGTAAACCTATTAGTGTCAGTCGATGTCCTCGTCAATAGGTCACAAGGACCACGGAATGCTAGATCGGGAGACGTACTATCCAACTTACAAACTTCCACCAATATTGGCTTCAGATCTTATGGAACACACAGGGCACTGTCCTATCCTCTATAGTATCTTTAACTTGTAATCATGTCTGAAATCATTTCACCGAGGACTACGCCTCGCCCGTAAGATCGGGCTGTGGTAAACCCTTGGTTCCGTGATTCAGATGTGATATACTATCAGATACTCTACCTTATCTCGACACCCGGGTAACTATGATCAAAGAGGACCACTAGCCATAGTTTTAGAAATATTCTATAACCTATAATTTCCTTAAAAATTTCAATTCTAGGGTCGTGTCTCGCCAGTGCGCTGCTGGCTGCAGTGAGTCCATAATTCAATTAAATGGCGACAGTGCGCTGCTGTCCTGCCATTATGGGTCAACTAACATTCTTTTAACTATATCTGTAAACTTCATGGGCTTCTATAGATTCAAACAAGTTGAATATGGGACAAAGCGTAAACATTTGTCCTATCAGTCGCAACCCTTAAAATAAAGGATTGAACAGGGAGAAATAACTGAGGACAAAAGAAATACAAACATTCTAACTATTCCATGTGTATTCGAGCCTTTGAGAAAAAGTTGAATCGAAACTAACTCAAGGTCCGTATATGGGTAACATAATCAGAAATTGTATAAAAACACTAATCCTTAGGGCAACTAGGAACTAAATGGGCCATTCGGACTAGGGTATGGGGATGATACCTAAGGGGTCAAGAGGAGGAGCTGAACAATTTATCAAGGTTAGATTTTCAATCCTAGGAAGTCCGATCTCACCAAGTGAATAATCTATTCACATTGGATCATATCATCATATCAAGAGGTAATAGTGTACCTACGGGGATCTATCAAACTATCAAAATCAATAACCCTCATCTACATTGCATGGCCTAGACTACCCATCGGTAAATTTGTATAAGGGACTCCTAGTCCTAGTCATTCCCTTAAATTAAATTAATTCGTGAATGAGCATTTCCTAGTCGCAGGCTCGCAATAGTACAACTAACTAAAGTACTATCACGAGTTCGCGTGATTTGCGAAGACAGACCTGCATGGGCCACCACAAAAACTTGTCACGACCCGCACCCGTTTTTTTTTTTTAAACGGATACGAGACGTGTCCAAGCCAGCCTACGCCGCAGTGTCGGCGGTAGAACGCTGTCACGGCCATGAAGATCAAATCACAACAATGCTCATTCACATAATTAATTTAACTTACAATGATTACAAGTTTTACATTTGTAGAAGAATATAAACTTGTACAATTAAAAGAATGGCTACATCTCAACTATCTAGCTAGTCTCTAGGCTTTTGTCTGCAAGTATCCCCGTCACTCCCAAGCTAAGAAAATCCACGGCTAACCTGAAAATGTTGGTTTCCAGTCAGGAATGGAACGAGCACAATCCACTGAATGCAATTTCAAATAAAGAAGATGACTATAAACAAAGGTTAGACATCAATTATGAGTTTGAAAATAAACAGGAAATACATAAAACTAATAGTAAATAAATAGACACAACAGACCTTCCCCAACTGCTGGAAGTACCTTTGATATGTGATCGGTCTCGGGACAATTATGCGACACTGTCTACACTGTCTAAAGTTACACTGTCTATACTGTCTAAGTTACACTGTCTAAAGTTACACTGTCTAAAGTTACACTGTCTAAAGTTACACTGTCTAAAGTTACACTGTCTACAATAAATATTGAAATAAAGAAACATTGTCTACAATCAATAATCATGATCTACACAGTTTAAATGCAATAACAAATCACTGTCTACTTTGCAATAAATAAATCACTGTCTACACTGTCTACTTGCAATAATAATCACTGTCTACACTGTCTACACTGTTTACACTGTCTACACTGTCTAAGGTCAGATCACACATCGTTGGTACTTCCCATTCCCGACTCAACAATTTTAATAGAAAAATAATCATACAACCAATGACACAACCAATGAAATATAGTAAAAATCAATATCGAAATGCAGACAATAAACTGTACTCGCCTGTGGTCCTTTGCTGGTGAAACCGACAATCTGAACTACTCAATGTGCCACTATAGTCAAAACCCGTACAACAGTCCCCGGATGCTGAAATAGACAATACCAATGATTTCAGAATAGTCAAATTAGCTAGGATTGCCTGTCCTTAAGTCCAATTCTGGACACAGGGGCAAAACGATAATTTCGGGTCAAAACGATGTCCGCCGTTGGACCCGTTTTGCACCGAAAAGCGTGCCAGAGTCAATGGTCTCTAAAGTCGTCAAACTACCTGTCTACGGATCTAGTTTTTCGATAGGAATCCAACCGTATGTCCAGAGTTGAATTCCGGCGGGCCATGCACAAAATCGCCCGTTGAGTGGGACCGTGGGGCCCGCAAAACGACGTACAATTCAACTGTCTCAGAATTGGACCAAACTTGGCATGCAGGACCAGAAAAATGACACGGTCCTGATGGCGCAAGTTTCGTCTCGATCTGACGAACGTGCACAAAGTAATTAAGAAATTTGCAAAGTGCACGATACGGTGAATTTCGACGGATACGCATCAAATTCGTCGCGCACACGCGACCAATTTGAATTTCGTCAAAGCTCACACGACCACGAAGCCGTTACGCAGCTTTCGATGCTTTCGGTTCGCGACCACGTCGTCCCGATTGGCGTGACGCACGTCGTGTGGAGCGATTTCTAGATTTTCGAAAATAGGTTTTTGTCCAACTTCGGAATCGGATTTCTCGACGCACAGTCAACGAAATCCGATTCTACAAAAAGGGATACGGAGCCCTATAGGTCGTCTAGGTCTGTCATTAATTAGTTTTTGAAATATCCCACTACTCTGTTCAGGAAGTGCCTGTAAACTTGGGTCGATGGACTGTCCCACGTTCTGTTTTCGAACGGGTTTTTCGCCTGACTTTGCGTCGATTTCATGGGTCGGTTGTTCGATTTTAATCCAAACGGATCAATGGAAATCCTAGATGGATAGGTTAGCTACACGTAGGATTTTGTAGATCGCAATTTCATCGAATATACGACAAGATATCGGTCTCGATAGTGGGTTACCTGATAGCCGCTGCTGTCGTTTCTGTTGGATTGTGCGCGCTCGCGCGCTGCCCTCGGCGCTTTCGGCCGCGTGCAGCGGTGCTGCCGGCGGCGGGTGGCCGCCCAGGCACTGGGGAGGGGCGCGATTGGGTTGGCGATGGAAGAGAGCTAGGGTTTCATCGTTTTTTTGAAGTTTTTCGAACTCTCAATTATACACGGTTATGTAGGCTCTCCGCTCCCCTGGTTTCACAGGGTCGGGCTTATTAGAGCTCGGGGCTGTGGGAACTCTTATGGGTTCTCTGTTTGCTTTGCTTGGCCCTTTGGGCCTGGCCGAGCTGGCAGGCCTGGAAGGAATGGGTTAGCTGCTCCTGGCTCATTGATCAATCAATAGTTTTTGGATAAATGGCTCTACATGGATTTAGCTCGGGGAGATTGGTCCCAGGGCTTGGGTCCAGGCTACGGGTTGTGGGCCTGCTACTGCTTCTCTTATTCCCTTTTCCTTTTCTTCTCTAATTTCTTTTATTATTTGATTTCTTATATATATATATATATATATATATATATATATATATATATATATATATATATATATATATATATATATATATAAGTATGAATGAATCCATAATTAATAATAAATATAGTATAATATTTAAATAAACACAAGGTCTAATAATAATTTAGTACAAATATTATAAATAATAATAATTAGAATAGTTACATAGATAGAGCATTTATTTATATACACATAATAAAATATTCCTATACACAGAAATATTATTTATATAAGATATCTATTTTTACTGATTTCTCTAATGAATAATGAAATTGTATAATCAATTAGAAAATAGCCCTACATATGAATATATATATATATACATTATATATATCTACACTTATATAAAATCACTATAACTCAATAAACCCCAATAACCTTTATTTGACTAAAATACTGTAACCAATAATACTAATATTATATAATAATCTCTTCAATAACTTATTAATAAATACTAATAATCAAAAGCAATAAATCTCTAATGGTGCAAGTACCCTTTTTTTGTACAATCAATAAAATCACCATTCAAGTAAAAATGAACTTATAATAAAACATTTTACAATTTCCGGGAAGGGGAGCTACACCAATTTAGAAGAACAGTAAGGAAATGAGTAGACCAAAGGAAATAAATTAGATATTTGGGAGATATGATTCCTAGAGAGAAACTGGAGACTAATCGCCTCGATTCAGAGTTTGATTTAAGTGAATGATTAGAATCATTCACGAGTGCTCAAGAACATTTGGAAGGGCACGATAATAATTCTAGGATGGAGAAATGAGGAGTAGTTAAAGGCGAGGATATAGCCACATGAGTCGGTCGGTGGCTATCGATATTTGTGTATAATTAACCGATTGGGCAACCAAAGATAATACCTTGAGTCTATCTTAGCAAGTACAGTGCCTTGTCTTTCCAAAATAAGTAAAAGGCAAGAACAACAAAGGTTTCAAGGACGGTGTTATATATTGAGTACGAATTGCGGGGTTCATAGACGGAAAAAATAATTCAAAAGAGAATTGCCGAGGCTGTCGCGGATGAGACTCTAAGGCAGGTTTAACTATGCCTCCATCCACGTAGAATAATTCATGAAAAGCGAACCAAAGTGCAATAGGTTGATCAGACCATCATGCACCGGTTCTGATTAGACAATATGTTAGTAGGTGCACCCAATAAAATATGTCATGATCAAGCTTGATAACGAAATAAGCTTGCAAAACTGAAGCTACATTAGCAGCATGAGATAGTCAAATATGAGCAAGGGAGGTACTGATGAAGGAAATTTTAAATAGTCAAAGATCTTTTAAAATCGAGTCTTGCCCGAAGTGTGGGCCTATACAGTTGTCCTAGTGTTTCTTTATTTATGGTTTGGTAGACTAGATAAGGTAGGGTCCTCTGAATTTATAGTCTAAGTGAACTTACCAATGTGGTTCACAAGGAAAAGTTTTGTTAGGTGGTGATGTATTCCACCCAACTTACAAGAGTTAAACTAGTAGTGTGATGGGACAATGGGTCACGCAATCAAGGTGAGCACAAAGTTAGACATTTACGGAATTAAGTAGAACAAAATCATATATCGGGTCGAAGGCTTGAGTCGAGGTTGAATCCCTATTCGTGGTCGAAAAATAGATTGGTATCATGGTAAGGGTTATAGTTTGGCCATTTCGATCATAAGGTCATATTAAGAAATAGAGTACAAGGAGATGGGTTTTGGTGGGACATGATATATCTACATGAAGGTAGGCTCGTCTAGGTCTTACGTATAAAATTTGTTGGGAGAAAAAGTCTAGTGTTGTGCTCCAAATATCCAAGTCACGGTAAGTGACGCTAAAAGATCTAAAATAGAAAGTGGGAGTTCACGAGGTGATAATAATGCTCCAAAAATAAAGGAGATCAAGTTAAAGCATGCAATAAAATTAATTAAAAATCCAGCAAAATAGTTTAGGAACACAATTCCGGAGAGAATGTAGTCTTCTAGATGAATACAGTCAAGGAACAATTAAATCATTATTCAAATTTGCAACTGGGTTAGAAGGTTACCATAAAAGATCAAGATTCGAGGGAAAACCGAGCAAGTATAGATTGAGATACAATATAGTTTGGTAGATGACTAGCAACACTTGTGTATATACTACTATCATGGTTATGAGTGACATGGCAATTAGTATGGAGTACATCTATCTAATTAGAGATATCTTGATGGCCTACTATTTAAAATTTAACTCTAGTTTCCTCCAAAAGTTTCAAAATTTAAACTTTCAAAAATAAACCACCCAAAATTTGTATTCACTCCAAGCTGTTCAAACTTATCATATAAATTTTTTTTAAATCACTTTCATAAATCTCAAAGAAAATTTTTTATCGCGTTACTACTAACCTTTTCCAAAATTAACGTTTGAATTCAACTATTTAACTCAAGAGTTCCTAATTCACGAATCCATAAAGATTTCACAATCAATCAAAAATTTAACACTCTAAAATTTCTAAATAACTCATAATAAAACTCTTAGCATATTAAAAGCAATCTCAAAAATTAAGCTCAATGCTCTCATCAATTTTAACTTCTATTCATGCTAAGTTATTTCAACAAAATCACAACTTTTAAATGGTAACTTCCTTTAATCAATCAAAATAACTTTCAATCACATCCTTCAAAATTCTCAAAAAAATTCAATATTAGCAATCCCACATTAAACTAAATTTTCAAATAATCTTATCAGTCAAAAATCATTTTTTTTTTTTACGAAAATTGATATCCAAATTCACAATTAACAAAAACCCCAAAATCTAAATTGATTTATAAATCCTCAATCATAGGACACAATTTAAAATAAAATTTCTTAAAAAATTATTTTCATAACTTCCAAATATTTTTAAACCAAAATTTACCGTCATTACTTCTACTTAAATTTTAAATTTTACTAAACACGAAAATCGCAAGTTGTACAACTCAACTTTAAATAATTCCTACGGCCATTTTTTTAAAAGCTAAGATCATTTTTAACCAAATTTATAGCTGTTCATAGGTGTATAACTATAATACAATAAATAATAAACATCAAAACTCAAAAATCAAATAAATTTTATATTTGTTCAAAAGATGTATATCTATCATCCAAAACTTATAAATATCACAACTCGAAAAGCAAATCGATTTTTACACTTGTGGAAAGATGTATAACTATAACCCAATAAATCATAAATATCAAATCTCAAAAAGCCAATCAATGGTATAAAGATTCTATCTTTATTTTTTTTTCCTGCAGTACCAATCCTATGGTGTTTACTATATTAGAAATCTCAAGATTAAAACCTTCCTTGGTAGTATCCTACTTTACAAATTACTAATCATTAAATCACACTCTTAAAAAAAACTTTTAACTCAATTAGTCTTAAATGTATTCTAATTGCCAAAATAACCATTCTAGCCATGTGTTTGACCTACGAGCATACACTAGTGTAGTCATCTTCCTAGTTGATACTAAGCACGAAAATAAGAATCGACGGTAGAAAGGAATCAAGCAAGATGCAGTTCAAGGAGGTCGAACAAGAGTTCAAAATTTGAAGCCAAGGGAAGAGGTCAAGCTGTATGGATGATATTCCTAGATTCTAATCCTATGTTACAGGCTCACATCGGTACAATTATGTAACCGAAGTGACAAACTAGACCTGCATGGGCCACCACAAAAACATGTAACGCCCCAGTCCCAAAATACATAGGACCAAGTACGTAGACATGCCAGCTGTATACATACGAAATACATGGACCTCGTATGTATACATAAGCTGTAAAATGTAGTAATCCAAGACAACTAAATCTCATCCACAATGAAAGGAACAATTATAAAGAAATCAACTTGAATATTTATGATACAATCGTTGGACGGAGACAAAGTCCACTACCAACTAATTTAAATAGAGAAGAAATATACAAAGAAAGTGATTGGTCGAGCGAAACAATGACAAGTCCAAAAGCAGTCATCGCGAAGGAAGGAATGGCCTTAGCTAGAGCACCTGCAGAAAACATGAGCACACACCTGGGGAAAAACCAGGTCCTCAGAGGGACGTAACAAGACACATAATATCATGCCAATAAACTGAGTAAATAAGCTCAACAGAAAAGTATGCATGAGTAAAGGTTCCTAACCATTCTATGTGACATGCATTTTGAGGACAACGTTTACGCAGGGGCTGTAACGGATTCACGCAAGCAAGTAGTAGAAAGTGGCCAGCAAGTAGCGCTCATCCGAGATGCTATCGACCTGGACAGAAGGTAGTGCTCATGAGAGTCACCCTCGGCCCAAAATGTGTGTAAAAATAAATGTAGTCCCTGCGCTAATAACTGTCCCCTCCCCCCAATGATACTATACATGTGTCGACTCCACGACACTGTTTAATCCTTAATAACTGCCAAAGTCTTCTACACAATCTATTCGCAGTTATATTCTAACGCATGCGCACGGGGGATCAGCCCACACGCAAGTGACCTCTATATGATACTCACAACTCTCACACACAACTCGTGTACAATCGTGATAAGTCAATGAGACACACTAAATTTGACGGTAGTCCCTTAACTCTAAACCAATTGTATAAAATATAGTAATTTGCATTTACCTATAATTAAAAAAAAGAAACAACTAAAACATGCATGATATTGAGCAGAAAATTTAAACAGTAAAGGCAAGGTGTCTTGCCTGAGGTTGTGTGCAAAAGAGAATAATCCAGTAGCTCGAACCAACAAGTAAATGAAGCTAGAAATAGCCAAATCCCATAGATGACTCCGGATGCTGCAACAAACATCACGAACGAGTTTGGAATATAAGATATACCTAGGAAACGCCTGTCCAAAAGTTAAATTCTGGAACAGGGGCAAAATCGTAATTTCGGATTAAAACGATATCCGCCGTTGGACCCGCTTTGCACCGAAATACGCGCCAGAACCTACGGTCTCTAAAGCCGCCAAACTACATGTCTACGGATTTGTTTTGATGAGACGAACCCAACGGTATGTCCAATTTTGGATTCCGGTGGGCTGTGCTCAAAATCACCTGGTGAGTGGGATTGTGGGCCCGCCAAAATAGCGTCCCGATCAACGGTCTCAGAATTGGATCAAACTTGGCTCACAGGACCAAAAAAATATTTCGAGTCCAATGGCGCAAGTTTCATCACGATATGATGAGTGTACACAAAGTTGTGACTTAATTTGCAAAGAGTCGATACGGGATATCTCGACGGATACGCATTGATTTCGTCGCGCACATGCAATAAAATCGAGTTCCGTCAGTTCCCACACGTCGAAAACATCCATACGCGCCTTTCGATGCATATAGTGCGCGACCACGTCTCCCGGTTTGTCGGGGCGCACGCCGTATCGGGTGTTTTTTCCACTTTTTGAAAACAGAATTTACAGTTTTTCGGAAAACTTTAACAACGTGTAACTCTCTACATACTAGATGAAAAGTGAATCCAGAAGGTATGTTACAATCTCGGTTAGGTTATCTTTGACTACCTTCAATTAATTTTTACGAAAGCTTAATGGACAGCAAGAAAAGTGGCCGACAAGTTGGTGTTTCAAAACAGTTTTTAATATACAGAAAAGTGGGTTTTTCTCCAAGTTCGTCTCGATTTTTCGAGCAAGTTGGATGTCCATGTCAAAATTCACCTAGGGGATCTCGAAGAGGGTCAAGTCTACTTTCCAGAACATTTTACGGATCGGAAATCGGAGTTACGAGCAAAAAGTTACGTCATCGGGAAGTAGGGTACCTTGAGTAGGAAAATTGCTCCGTAGGTGACGAAAGGCTGACTTTCGATGCTCCGTTCGTCGCGCACACAACTCCGTCGCTGGTGAAACGAACTCCTATGCGAAGAGGGTATATTCTGCTAAAATTTTTATTTTGGGAGACTAGGATTTTGAGGTCTATGGAGGAAGTTGTATATAAAACAAATTGATTGAAAAACCTAATACTACCACTATTACAATTAAGCAATTGGACAATTCCTACGGGTTGGGTGCGTGGACATTGCTTCTATAGCAGCAATGAAGGGAGAGGGGGGCCCGCCCACTTTAAGTGGGTGGCTTGCTTTATTAATTTTTTTTTTCTTTTTCTTTTTCTTTTTTCTTTTCTTTTTCTTTTCTTATTCCTAATCTTTAATATATATATATATATATATATATATATATATATATATATATATATATATATATATGTATATATCCAAAAATACACCAAAAATTTTATTTAAAATTTAAATACCATTTAAGAGTCAACTATCCAATATTTTAATATATTTAAACATATTTACATATATATAAATTCAATCTTTAATATTTCAACTCAAAATAATACTAATATTTAAATAGGATAAAATGTTTAATAAATTTTCACAAAATAACTTAAATTATAATAGAATAATAATAATCGTCCCAATGGGTGAACTTTACCGCTCACCCATGTGTGGGTCCAAAAATTATACCATCTTGTAAAACATTATTTTATTATTAAAATATAAATTTTGTACCGAAAGTCAATAAATATTCAACAAGTCTCAAAATTATTTAAAAAAATATTTGTACACACATGAAATATTCCTACATGGCCATCTTAGTCCCACCACATGCCTACATAGGCTTAAATTTGTTCGGGCCCTGTTTGGGCTGAATTGGCCAACCCGGGTCATCAAAAAAATAAAATAAAACCATAAATTGTATAAATTTATTTTTAAGTCTAATAAAAAAATAATAATTATAAAAGATAGGGGTTTTACAGATCTGGAGCACAATCTCAACCCGTGGCTGAGAACTCGACTGATGATCATCCGCCCACTACCACTGACGCTCTAGGGCCTCCTCAGCCTCCGACGACCGACAAGCCTAGGCCGAAGGAGACTCGCTTCGACAAATCCTTCCGAAAGGAGACACCTCAGGGGCTGGAAAGGCCCTACAACTTCGACATCTTGGCACAATTGGCCAATACACCGGCCAAATTGTCCTTATATGAACTCCTGAGGCTCTCGAAGGATATCCGCGCGGCCTTGAGCGATGCACTCCAAAATGCCGACGCGTACTTGGCTCAGGCCAACCTCACGGGGGAAAATCAGCCTGCAGATCTCCAAGACAGCGCATGTACGGGAGCGATGCCCAATATCGTCTTCACCCCGCAGGATATGCTCATCAAAACCAACTTGCACGATCGTCCGTTATACTACACTGGATACATCGACGACGTGAAGGTGGACCGGATGCACATTGATCCTGGGTCTTCCATAAGCATCATCCCGAAGGGTCTGCTACATCATCTTCGTATTTCGGTGCATCGTCTGACGCCTACAAACACCGCCATCAGCGGTTTCAATTCGGGCAGGAGCTACCCAATCGGGAAGATCCGTCTGAAATGCCAGATTGGCGATCTTCAAACAGAAGTCACCTGCTACGTCATAGATGCCGACACTTCTTACAACATCCTTTTGGGGCGCCCTTGGATACACGATTATATGATCGTGCCTTCCACGCTGCACCAATGCTTCAAATATGTCGACAAGCATGGCCTCGTGAGGACAGAATTTGTGACATCGATCCCTTCAAAGGGGTCGAATCCTACTACTCGGACTCCTGTCTATACGAAAAGTCGAAGAGGCACCTTGATGGAGGAAATGAGCAAGCTGGTACCGAAGCGACCGCGGGATCAGAAGAACCTCTGACGATCCACCTCCAAGCCCGCAAACCGGGCAAATCCGCACCCCTTACGGCCACGCTGCGCAAGGACGTAATCAGTCTCTCGGCACTGGAAGAACAGATGAGAATCCAGCTGCCAAGGTCCGGCCAAGTACCGAGACCCACAACAGGGCCACTTGCCATCAGACTGCCGAGAGTCGGTCAACCCCAAACGGAGAAGCTCAATCCCTCCGATAGACCGCTCACGATACGCCTTCCCAAGAAGGGTCGTCACCCCGACGCGAGGTCTGACACTTCTAGCGAACCGGCCACTCCTCGCCCCACATCGAGTACCAAACTGGGGGTTGCTAGTCTACCAACGACCCCACGCTCTGCTCCGCCAGTTGAACCTCTGAAGATCAAGCTGACTAGGTCGTCCTCTCAGTCTTCATTTATACAGGGGTAGCCGAAGAAGAACCGGAACTAGCCAAGTATGTGGCAGCCCACACCGATGTCCCCTCCGCAGATGATGTAATCCCCCTAGAAAAGATACCTTATTTCATCAATAAAGGGCTATCTTTGAACTACATCGAGCTCAATAAGCTTTGTACAATGTATGCTATGGAACATGGTATAGGCACCCATCTACACACACAGGTGACAAATGTGCACACCACAATCCAGCTTATTCCAGCAGAAGATGCTTACCGCATAATCGAGGGAGGGGATCATCCAATCATCTTCGGCCGGAAGGACGATCCGCGCCCCTTCACCATAAAAGAAGTTGATCTTGGCTCAGATGCCGGGAGACTGCCCCTGTATCTTTATAGCCCCCAGTCCAAATACCTCATGCAAAAATAAGGATATGATCTAGAGACTACACCAGGTTTGAATTACGGCACTGGACGACGATTACCTTTGAAGCCACCAGTACCGGCTGGCAAGCCATGGGACTACTATAGCAAAACTCGATGTGGACTAGGGTATGTAACTCCCACAACGACCCCTGAGAGTTCAGATGAAGAGTGTGACTGGCAGTCACATTCAACCGGGTCACCAACTTCCGACTCGGATACCAGCATCGGAGACATATTCAGACAAGTCCTGTCAGTCAACATGGCATTCGCTGACGCTTACGAAGAAGACGAAGACATTCCTGAAATCCTCGAACTAGAGCCGTGGGCCCAACAGCTGGATGTACAATGGGAAAAGCGGTTTGAGCAGAGAGAACCTCCTACCGAAGATGAGGTTATGCAGGTCGACCTCGGCAGCGAATCCTCTCCAAAGCCAATCTTCGTCAGTAAAAGCCTAACAGACGAAGAGCGAAAATCGCTGCTGAAACTTGTCAGAGAATATATTGACGTGTTCGCATGGAGTTATGAAGACATGCCGGGATTAGACCCCGATATCGCTCTTCACAAGCTCAACATACGGCCAGATGCAAAGCCAGTCAAGCAGCAATAACGACGCTTCCGCCCAGGCGTCATGGATGCGATCGAAGCCGAAGTCAATAAACTAATAGCCAGCGACTTCATTCGTGAGGAGCAACATCCTGACTGGGTCGCCAACATAGTTCCGATCCTTAAGAAGAATGGGAAGATCCGAATCTGCATCGACTTCCGTAATCTGAATAAGGCATATCCGAAAGACGAATTTGTTGACACAAAGTCACCGTCAACCAAATATTGACTACATTGACTAAATAATATCTGTATAAATTTAATACGACACACGACGTCTGCTTTCAGTTCGGGACAGACAACAGCTCAGCTTCTGACTATCAGTATATTTTCGAGTCTGTACTTTTACATTTTATTGAGTCTAGAAGTATGTACTCTGAGTTATGCTGAGCTCTTGGAACTTAGTCTACAAGCCTACCCAAAATCCCAAGCTCCACCAAAACAAAAATTGCCCACAAGTCCCACTTAGAACCATTCTGTGCTCTGGAGACAGAGTTCGGGCCGAACTCTGCCTCCACACAGAGTTCGGGCCGAACTCTGTCCCCTAGAAATCAGGAACCCTAATTTTAGGGTTAGCTGGTTGCTAGCTGTCCAACGGCCAAATTTTTGAATTCTCCTACCCGAATTCTGGCCGAATTCTGCCTCAAAAATCAGTATAAATAGGGCATGAATTCTCTCATTTTATCTCACTCAATCTTCTCTTCTCTTCTCTCCTACAAGCTCAATAAGCCATACCCTTCCCATCTACTAGCCACAAGCCTCCTAAGTCTCGAGTGCTCAGCATCTCTCAGTTAGGATTCTTGTGCAAGAGTGAAGAAATCGCTTGGACAATTCCAAGCAATCGCCACTGCGATTCTCTGTAAGAAGTTGACGTGCTCTTCTGAAGTAAAGGCACGGGTTGTAAGCTACTATTTCACAAATAGTGGATTTAATCCTGAGCTAGAGTTCTCAGGCCTGGACTAGTCCTCCACGAGGGAAACCAGGTTAAAATTGCTGTGTTTGCGTATGCTCTCTTATCTTTCATTTACATTCCGCATTTTACTCTGATTATTCATTGTTAGTGAAAGAGTTAATTTTCAATTGGTCATTATATATATATACTCTATTCACCCTCCCTCTAGAGTTGCCAAACTGTTCTTCAATTGGTATCAGAGCTCTGTTCTCTTTATAAGGACTAACATCCTAAGAGCTGATCCATGGCAACCACACAATCCTTGATCTCCAATCATGGTGAAGGTCTGTCCACTCATAGGCCTCCCCTATTTGATGGGACTAACTACACATATTGGAAAACAAGGATGAGTTTTTTTCTGAAGTCTCTAGACTTTGACCTGTGGACTGTCGTAACTGACGGTTACAAAAAGCCCGCCAGAATAGTTGTCGATGGTGACCTCACTGAGAAACCACACGACAAATATTCTGTCGAGGAGAAGAAACAGGCAAGTCTAGATGCTAGGGCTATTAATGCTTTATTCTGTGCTATAGACAGGAACGAGTTTAACAGGGTCTCTACATGCACCACTGCTCATAAAGTATGGAGACTTCTGGAAGTGACGCATGAAGGAACCACTCAAGTCAAGGAATCAAAGATAAGCCGTCTCACTCAAGAGTACGAAGCCTTCAAGATGAAGCCAAGTGAGACGATCACTCAAATGTTTACAAGATTCCTCGACATCATCAACCCGTTATCCTCGCTTGGTAAGCAGTACTCAAACCATGAGAAGATCCGCAAGCTACTCAGAGGGTTACCAAAGATTTGGAACCCTAAGGTGACAGCCATCATAGAAGGAAATGATCTCACAAGTATGTCTATGGAGACCTTGATGGGCAAGCTCATAACTCACGAGCTTGACCTCAAGGACTTTGAAGAGCCTGCTCCGAAGACCAGGGAGATCGCACTCAAAGTTCATCGACGAAAGGTTGATCACGATGAGACTGAAGACGATATCTCAGATGATGAAGACCAAGCTCTCATGGTACGTAACTTCAAGAAATTCCTTCGCTTCAATCAAAGAAAGAAGGAACCACAAGAAGACGATGAAGAAGAGCCAACCTGCTATAGTTGCAAAAAGACTGGACACGTCAGAAGAGACTGTCCGCTTTTAAAGAAGAGCAACCGATATGAAAAGCCCTACAAGAAGAACTCATCAAAAAGATATGCCAACACAAGCATTTGGCATGAAAGCGAAGCAAGTGACTCCGAGGAAGAAAAGAACTCTCCTCAAGACAAAGCAAATGTGTGTCTCATGGCAAACTCCACCAAGGTATCAAACGAAACTTTAGATGACTTCTCTTTTGATGAACTTGGCGATGCTTTCACCGATTTACTTGATGATCACAAAAAGGTTATCGATAAATACAAGCATGCCAAGGACAAAATCAAAAGTCTAGAAGATGAGATACAAAGAATTTCTTTACTTCTTAATAATATTAGAAACACATCACCCACAAATGACACTGATGAAGTATCCAAGCTTAAATTAAGCTTACATGATGCTGAAGCACGCATTGAGCAACAAACTCAAGAAATCACTAATCTCAACACGTTGCTTGCTGAAGAAAAGAGTAGACACAAGATTTCCATGACTAAGATTTATGGCTTAAATATTAAGGTTGATGAATTGCAAGCTGTTTCTAAAAGATTAGAAATCAAATTGGGAAAACAGGTTGCTAAACCTCAAACCCAATCACATGAGCACAACACCACTCATGCTAGTCAACCACGTCACTCTCATACAGCACATAACCATGCTTTTATATACACAAACTTTCACAAACCACGTGCACGTAAGAATACTCCTCATACTCATCATATTGCACAAAGACACAACCAATATCACTCTACACATAGACAAATTCATCATACCATACCACATCAACATGCCATGCCACGTAGACAAAATCATCATGCTATGCCACATAAGCAAAATCATCATGTCATGCCACAACATCACACTATGCCATATAGACAATTTCAGCATGCCACTCCTCACAGTCAATATCATCATGCTATGACACACAGACATCATCATCATGCCACTCACTCTATGCATAATCATCATTACCATGCTAACTCTCCATATCATCCTCTTCCTGTTGCTCATAGATATCATTCTCATGCTCCCAGTATAAATAAAAATGCTATCTGTACTTACTGTGGAAAACATGGACACATCTCACCACAGTGTAGAGTTAGAAGACTGGTAGACAAGAAAATATATGCTTGGTTCCCAAAAACTAACTTTTCAGGACCCTCAAGAAAATGGGTACCAAAGGTCACATCTACTCTTGATGTAGGTGGACCTTCCCTCCTCAACTGAGAGTAAGTGGATTCTCGATAGTGGATGCTCGCGACATATGACGGGAGACGCAAATCTTTTTGCATTACTATCGATGAAAAGAGAAGGATACGTATCCTTCGGTAACAATCTCAAAGGGCACATAATAGGTAACGGTATCATTGGTCATCCTCCTTCTCCTGTTATAAAGGATGTCTGCCTAGTGACCGAGTTAAAGCATAACCTGCTCAGCATTAGCCATCTTGCTGATCATGGATATGATATTAACTTTGGACAAAACTGTTGCTATATCTACGATAGGTCAACAGGAGACATTGCTTTTGAAGGAAAAAGAGAGGACAATATCTATTTTTTCTATCTCTCTATAAATACTAACCATGCAGGTAGATGTTTATATGCCCACAAAGACGAACGACTACTTTGGCACCAGCGTCTCGGTCATGCCAACATGGATTCTATATCCAGGCTTTCTACCAAGAAGCTAGTGAGAGGATTGCCTGACATCACATTCAAAAAGGACACGGTATGTGCCGAATGTGAACTAAACAAGGCAACTAAATCTTCATTTCATTCCATCAACTCTGTAAGTACTACTAGACCCTTACAATTACTTCATATGGATTTATTTGGTCCTAGTAGAATAGCTAGCCTTGGTGGCAAACTTTATGCTTTTGTTATTGTTGATGATTTTTCGAGATTCACTTGGGTTTTCTTTCTCGCTAATAAGAGCGATGCTATCTCTGTTTTCAAAGTTTTTGTAAATAAAGTTCAAAACGAAAAAGGCTACATGATTACTCGAATCCGAAGTGATCATGGAGGCGAATTCGTAAATTCAGATTTTGAAAGTTTTTGTAATGCAAATGGTTTTGATCATGAATTTTCTTGTCCTAGAACTCCTCAACAAAATGGTGTTGTGGAGCGGAAGAATAGGACTCTTGGCGATATGGCTAGAGTCATGCTGAATAAATTTTCTCTTCCGAAATATTTTTGGGCAGAGGCTGTAAGTACAGCATGCCACATTTTGAATAGGATGCTGATTCGTCCCATTACGAAGAAAACACCCTATGAGCTTTGGTTTGGGAGAACCCCCAATGTTTCTTATTTTAAAGTTTTTGGTTGTAGATGTTTTATCCTTAACACCAAAAGCAACTTAGGCAAATTTGATGCCAAAGCTGACGATGGTATCTTTCTTGGTTATGCCGCCAAGAGTAAGGGATATAGAGTTTTCAATAAACGCTCACTTATTGTGGAAGAGTCAACTAATGTGACTTTTGATGAAGACAACAGTGCAGCAAGTACTCTTGATGATGATGTTGTGCCATCAACTTCTTCTACTCAAATGAATACTTCAACTGAAACTAATTCTCTGGAAGGTTTGCCTAAGAAATTTTCATTCAAACCGTCTCATCCAGAAAATTTAGTCATAGGTGAAGTTTCACGTGGAGTTACTACTAGATCATCATTAAGAGACTCTGTTGCTAGCACTGCCTTCATTTCACAAGTTGAGCCTAAAAACATTTCTGAAGCTTTTAATGATGAATTCTGGATTTCTGCTATGCAAGAAGAACTCAACCAATTCGAGAGAAGCCAAGTATGGGAACTCGTTCCTAGACCGGTTGATCACTCTATAATTGGTACTAAATGGGTTTTTAGAAACAAAGTAAATGAAGATGGTTCAGTCACACGTAACAAAGCTCGTCTAGTAGCTCAAGGATACAACCAAGAGGAAGGTATCGACTACGATGAGACGTATGCTCCTGTTGCTAGACTAGAATCCATTCGGATGCTTTGTGCCTTTGCTAATTTTCAAAACTTTAAATTATTTCAAATGGATGTGAAAAGTGCTTTTCTGAATGGTTTTATTAAGGAGGAAGTTTATGTGAAACAACCTCCTGGCTTTGAAAATCACAAATTTCCCGACCACGTGTTCAAGCTAAAGAAAGCACTTTATGGCCTCAAACAAGCCCCCAGAGCTTGGTATGAAAGGCTAAGTAGCTTCTTACTTGAGAAAGGTTTTTCAAAAGGGAAAATTGACACTACACTGTTTATAAAATCTTTTAAAGACACTATTCTGTTGATTCAAATTTATGTTGATGATATTATTTTTGGGTCTACTGATGAAACTCTTTGTCAAGAATTTGCCAAGTGTATGCAGACAGAATTTGAGATGAGCATGATGGGAGAGCTCAACTACTTTCTTGGCCTGCAAGTAAAGCAACTGGCAAATGGAACTTTCATCTGTCAATCGAAGTATACCAAGGACATGCTGAAGAAGTTCGACCTTGACAACGTCAAACCAATTAGCACGCCAATGGCTACTTCAACCAAACTCGAACCAGATGAGAGCGGCAAACCCGTTGATCAACGTAAGTATCGAGGTATGATAGGCAGCTTACTTTATTTAACTGCCAGTCGCCCCGATATCATGTTTAGTGTTTGCCTATGTGCTAGATATCAAGCTAATCCTAAGGAATCTCACATGACCGCGGTTAAGCGTATCTTTCGATACCTTAAGGGTACGGTTACAGTGGGCCTATGGTATCCCAAGTTAACATCATTTGACCTCATCGGTTACTCTGATGCTGACTTTGCTGGATGCAAGGTCGACCGTAAAAGTACGAGCGGCACGTGTCATTTGTTAGGAAAGGCTTTAGTCTCATGGTTTAGCAAGAAGCAGAACTCTGTCGCACTATCCACAACAGAAGCTGAATATATAGCAGCTGGGCGTTGTTGTGCACAGATTCTGTGGATGAAGCAAACCCTTGAAGACTATAAGTTATCCTTCATGCATATTCCTATGTTCTGTGATAATACTAGTGCCATCAATTTGACTAAGAACCCTGTCTGCCACTCACGCACTAAACACATTGAGATCAGACACCACTTTTTGTGTGATCATCAGCAAAATGGCACGATTAACTTAGAATTTATTGACACTGATCATCAGCTGGCAGATCTCTTTACTAAGCCACTATCCGAAGAGCGCTTCAATTTTCTTTGTCGTGAACTTGGAATCTTAGATGAAGCAGTCATAAATTGAAACTCACCTGCGTAAATATCGAGTATATTGTGATTCCTTTACAAAGAATTTGGTATGGGTACAAGCCGAAAGGGTCCTTCTGACAACAAGGCGTAAAAGCCTAAGCGACACGGTGCACTAGTCCTCAGGACTACCGCTAGCTGGGATCCGGCCCCTGCAGCTAACCCATGGCAAATTTGGACTATTGAACCACAATATATATCCTTATTTATTATATGGCTCGTTTTGATTTAATATTGCCTAATTGATATTTTCTAAAAAGTTTATTATGATATCTGTGTTCCTCTCCATCTCTATCTATTCTACTCTCTTTGTTGTCCTTAACTTTCTTTTGTTTAGCCCTTACACTTCTTGTTGTTCTTGATTCTTATTTCTTGTTTTTTCTTCAACTTTTTCTTTTTTAGCCTTTGTTCTGTTCTGGACCATTGATCCAGAACTCGGGCCGAACTCTGCTCCTATCAGAGTTCGGGCCGAGTTCGGTCTCTTGGCTCCAGGGTCGGGATCTGGCTCTGCCGTTGGATCTATTCTAATCCAATGGTCCATATTTCACCCGACCAAAGACCAAGCCCTATTTTATTTCGGGATTTCCTCTCTTTCCTCTCATATCTCCTTCTTCTCCACCTATTCCATCTTCTTCCTTCCAAACCCTAACCCTAGTTCTTGAGATAGAGGGCTTTATTTCTTCTCAAACTCAAGGGAAAGGGGTTTTTCAACGTTCTCTTCAACTGTTTGACATCACTTTCAGGTATAACTCTCATTTTCTCTCCATTTCAAGTTATCCATTCTCTTACAAATGGCCCCACGCTTGCCCAATCGTGGGAAGAGGATCCGAACAGAGGGTGCTTCCTCTTCGAATCCTCCTCCTCCGATTGAACAAGTAGATGAACAACACCCCCTCAATCCGTTGTTCAATCCACCATGTCCCGATGACCCTAACACTTATGATGACCGTCTATTTGTGTCGCTAGAAGCCTCAAATGAATGGTTTAGCGATTTTAGAACTCGTCCAGTGTTTGGGGGCCATCCCATAAACTTTACCATATTTTCTCAATATGAGTCTTTATTCCGTGATCTTTGTTTGGATGCTTTAGTTGCTTCAAATTTTGTCATCTACCGAAGTGCAATCCAAATGTTTTATTGCAATTTAACTTTTGATGCAACCCACATCTATTCCCGGGTTGCCGGTATTGACATCGCCTTCAACGATTCGGAGTTGGGGGAGTTTCTTGAACTTGTTAATCTTGATGCTTGGGATAAACTTGTAGAAGCACGCCAATTCCATTTGTTGGCGATACTTCTCTTGAAGGATTCAAGGAGGAACTTTGTGCTCCTAACATAAGTCCTCGCAAGCTTATGGCTAAGCATCTCAATCCCTACTTCTATGAGCTTCATCGCATTATTTTTAACACCATCTTACCCAAGGCTGGATCAACTGATGAAGTTACATACTTTGAGATATCTGCCTTATATCATCTCCATTATCGTATTCCATTCAATTTTCCTAGGACCATGATGGATTGGATGATAAATTGTAGGAAGAAACCAAGGGCGTTAGTTTATCCTTTATATCTTCCTATGGTTTTTCGTGCATTTATCATTCCTCTTCATGACTGTCCATTCTTGCCTGCTCCTGCCTTCTTGTCCAAGGCACGCCGTACTCAGGCTGTTGTCGCCTCTCCTGAGGCATCTGAGCATTCTGAGGATGATCCTGACGCCCCTCCTTTTGGTCAGGATGCACCTCCTCCTCCTGCCACCCTGGAGTCTATACAGACTATGCTTCGTGATCGCTTTGCTATTGAGGATGATCGCTGGACGCAGCAGGATTACCGTACCACTCTGCAGATTAGTGCCCTTGGGAACTCTCTGCATGATATGCGGTATTCGCTTGCTCGTCATCCTGATCTGCATGTGCCTATTGAGCGGGATCCAGATCGCGCGGGTCATCGTATAGATGATCCGTGGGTCATGAGGTATATGGATCCGGATGATGCTTTCGTGGACCCTCGTCGCTCTTTCCCTGGTCCTTCAGATGTTCCAGGACCTTCTGGTGCTCCGTGATGGAGACTGGCTTGTTATGCTGCTGCCACTGCTGATGGTCTTAGTTGCTTTATGCTTTTAGTTATTTAGTTATGGATTTATGTACTGTTTTTTTTTAAAACACTGATGATGTCTTTGACATTCTGGTTATTATCATTTTATGCTATTTCTCGTTTCTCTTATGCCAATGCATCTTCTTATCAAATATTATTCTGTTTCTGCTCTTAGTGTGGTTGCATTACTGTTCATTGCTTCTTATATTGCTAACTGCCAAAAGGGGGAGAAACATATGTATATTTTTGTGCTGGCTTGTTTTGGGAAACTATTACAGGTTCTACGCAAGTTCTATATCTGTGTATATCTGTGCTCGTTCTTGCTCTGGGAAAAAGTTATCTATCAGGTTACAGGTTATATGCACTGTTTACGGGGGAGAGCTACTACTTCTAGCTCGGAACCGTTCACTGATTACGGGGGAGCTATCCGATTCTGGCTCTGCATCAGTTATGGGGGAACTATGTTATAAACAACTGTGTCAAGGTATGGATATTGAAATATACATATATTATTTTGTCAATTATCAATATGGGGGAGATTGTTGACACAAAGTCACAGTCAACCAAATATTGACTACATTGACTAAATAATATCTGTATAAATTCAATACGACACACGACGTCTGCTTTCAGTTCGGGACAGACAACAGCTCAGCTTCTGACTATCAGTATATTTTCGAGTCTGTACTTTTACATTTTATTGAGTCTAGAAGTATGTACTCTGAGTTATGCTGAGCTCTTGGAACTTAGTCTACAAGCCTACCCAAAATCCCAAGCTCCACCAAAACAAAAATTGCCCACAAGTCCCACTTAGAACCATTCTGTGCTCTGGAGACAGAGTTCGGGCCGAACTCTGCCTCCACACAGAGTTCGAGCCGAACTCTGTCCCCTAGAAATCAGGAACCCTAATTTTAGGGTTAGCTGGTTGCTAGCTGTCCAACGGCCAAATTTTTGAATTCTCCTACCCGAATTCTGGCCGAATTCTGCCTCAAAAATCAGTATAAATAGGGCATGAATTCTCTCATTTTATCTCACTCAATCTTCTCTTCTCTTCTCTCCTACAAGCTCAATAAGCCATACCCTTCCCATCTACTAGCCACAAGCCTCCTAAGTCTCGAGTGCTCAGCATCTCTCAGTTAGGATTCTTGTGCAAGAGTGAAGAAATCGCTTGGACAATTCCAAGCAATCGCCACTGCGATTCTCTGTAAGAAGTTGACGTGCTCTTCTGAAGTAAAGGCACGGGTTGTAAGCTACTATTTCACAAATAGTGGATTTAATCCTGAGCTAGAGTTCTCAGGCCTGGACTAGTCCTCCACGAGGGAAACCAGGTTAAAATTGCTGTGTTTGCGTATGCTCTCTTATCTTTCATTTACATTCCGCATTTTACTCTGATTATTCATTGTTAGTGAAAGAGTTAATTTTCAATTGGTCATTATATATATATACTCTATTCACCCCCCCTCTAGAGTTGCCAAACTGTTCTTCAGAATTCCCCCTCCCTATCACAGACATCATGATCGACAACACATGCGGCTTTGAACGTATGTCATTCATGGATGGATTCTCGGGGTACAACCAAATCTTCCGACGACGAAAAGCATACATCATTCCGAACACCGATTGGCACATACTGCTACACAGTCATGCCTTTCGGTCTAAAGAATGCTGGCGCCACATATCAGCGAGCCATGAGTATCATTTTCAGAGAACACTTGCGCAAGACGGTGGAATGCTATGTCGATGACATCGCCGTCAAGAGTCGCCGTAAGGGAGATCATCTGCAGGACCTGAGGACGGTATTCGACCTGATGAGAGCCCACAATCTGAAAATGAACCCTACGAAATCTTTCTTGGGCGTATCCAGCGGGAAGTTCTTGGGATTCATTATCACCGCTCAGGGCATTCATGTAGACCCTGAGAAAACGAAGGCAATCATGGAGATGGGTCTCCCGAGAAATCTCCGCAAACTTAGAGGCCTCCAAGGGAGGCTAGCTTACATCAGGAGGTTTATTTCTAACCTCTCCGGGCGATGCCGACTGTTCACACACCTCATAAAGAAAGGAGTCTCATTCGTATGGGACGAGGAATGCCAGCGTGCCTTCGATAATATCAAAGAATATCTGTCAAATCCTCCGGTCCTGGTGGCCCCGGTTGCCGGAAAACCGTTCCTGCTCTATGTACGAGCAATGGAACACTCCCTCGGTGTCCTGTTGGCACAAAACAACGATGCAGGTCACGAACAAGCTATATACTATCTCAGCCGAATGATGGTTGGACCCGAGTACCGATACACCGCGGTTGAGAAGGAATGCCTCGCCTTGGTGTTCGCCATTCAGAAGATGCGGCACTATGTCACCGGACAAATGATACATGTGATCTCACGAGTTAACCCTCTCAGGGTCCTCATGACTAAACCAGGGGCACTCAGTTCTCGCCTCGCTACTTGGGCAATATTGCTGTCCCCTTATCATATGACCTTCGTCCCGCAAAAGGCAGTCAAAGGTCAAGCCCTGGCAGACTTCTTAGCAGCCCACCCAGGCTCAGAGTCCTCCAGAATATATGAAGAGATCCCAGATGAGGTCGCCGACTCGCATGCAACCTCTCACGAGGCTATTTGGCGAATGTTCTTCGACGGTGCTTCGAGGACCGGACCTAAAGGCAATATAGTTGTCGGAGTCGGGGTAGTGCTGGTCTCCCATTCCGGATTGGTGATCAACCGTGCCTATTCCCTCACAGAACCCTGCTCTAACAATGTGGCCGAGTATAACACTCTGGCCATTGGCCTCCAACTAGCAAGAGAGCTGGGGGTAGAATATCTTGAAGCATACGGCGACTCCCAACTAATCGTCAATCAGATCCGGGGCTCATACGAGGTCCGACACGAAGACATGATCCCTTATCACCAAATAGCGATTGACATCATCTCGTCGTTTGAGGGTTTCTTCATCGAACATGTCCCCAGACTCCAAAATATCGAAGCTGATGCCCTAGCAGGCCTTGCCGCTTCCTTAGCGGTGCCGAACCACGCTCATCATTCGATTGACGTAATAGGCCACGAATTGGTCTGTCCCAAGAACAACGTTCAACTCGTGGCGAGCTATTCCGCCCAGACGGTCGACGAAGCACCAGACTGGAGACAGCCATTCATCGACTTCGTCGTCTACGACATCCTGCCCGAGAACCCGAAGGAAGCCACTTCTATCAGACGGCGTTCTCTCAGATTCTTCTACGATGCAGAGACAAAAATGCTGTATCGCCGCTCATACGACAGATTATTGCTCCGGTGCTTGTCGAACGCAGAAGCCAAAGAAGCAGTACGAGAAGCTCATGACGGTGTCTGCGGGCCCACCAGCCCGGCCCAAAACTACAAGATCGCCTTCGCCGAATGGGCTACTATTGGCCCACGATGGTGGCAGATGCGATAGATTATGCTAGAAAATACAAAGCTTGCCAGGTCCACGCAGACTTCATTCACCAACCATCCGAGTTTCTACATCCGACGGTGGCGTCCTGACCATTCGAAGCATGGGGAATGGATATCATTGGTCCAATCACCCCACCTTCCTCCCGAGGACATCGCTTCATACTTGCGATCACTGATTACTTCTCCAAATGGGCGGAAGCTGTCCCACTCGCAGAAGTTAAAACTTCGAACGTGATCAGCTTCCTTAAGCATCACGTCATCTACCGTTTTGGACTGCCCCGAAGGATCATCCATGATAATGGTCCACAGTTTGCAAGCCACGTATTCTATCAATTTTGTGATAAGCACCGTATTCAGAATGTCGCTTCGACACCGTACAACCCGACAGCAAACGGGTTAGCAGAGGCATTCAACAAAACGATCATCAAACTACTCAAGAAGTTTGTCTCCTCCAACAAACGTGACTGGAATGATAAGCTCGGTGAATGCTTATGGGCTTATCGCACCATAATTCGGACCGCCACCGGGAATACACCATTCTCTCTAGTGTACGGGAGTGACGCGGTTCTTCCATTAGAAACTCAAATACCCTCACTCTGCGTCGCCCTCACTTATCAATTGACAACGGATGATAACTACCGACGTCGACTACAAGAGTTGGAGGCCTTAGATGAAAAGTGCCTCCTAGCTCAGCAAAGGATCGAGCTATACCAAGCACGCATCTCAGGAGCCTTCAACAAGAAGGTCAAAATCAGAACATTCCAAGTGGGCGATCTTGTTCTGGCAGTCCAGAGGCCAATGGTCATGACTCACAAGACCGCCGGCAAGTTCTAGCCAAAATGGGAAGGTCCATTTGTCATCGAGGCCGTGTTCTCCAACGGTGCTTACCGCCTCGCCAAGCAGAACGGAGACTTGCTCATGTTGCCCGTCAATGGCAAGTTCCTGAAGAAATACTATGTTTAAACAACATTCTCCAGAACATCGAGTCACGTACCCGCTGGTACCACTGAACTCACCCCCCAATTTTCCAAATTTTTGAGTCATGTGTCCGCTGATACCACTGAACTCACCCTCATAGTTTGTCAGATTTCCAAGTCATGTACCCGCTGGTACCTCTGAACTTACACTTTGATTCCAACATTCATGGATTGTCGAGTTATGTACCCATCGGTACCCCTGAACTTACATCCTGGTCACTCTTTTGGAAGAAAGTCATGTATAACCATACCGCTAAACTTTCTTCCCACAAGAGATCCTCCCTCATGATCCACTACCTGCACTCCCAGTGCACAACAAGGGTAACGGGTCCAAAAACTTCCAAGACGGCCATGTCCTCATCACCTCTGAGTCGTCCCATTTCCGCCAAAAAACAAATCACCCCTTACATAGAACTTCCATGTCCTCATTACCTCTGAGTCGTTCTATGTGCCCTCCTTCATTGAGCCCCCTCCTGTCATATCCTCATTACCTCTGAATGGGAAGGCTCCGTCGAAGAAACCTTCATACTTGCCATGTCCACATTACCTCTGAGTAAGTATGATGATCCCCTTTCGACCTATTATCTGTACCCACAACCGGAGTACGCCAAGGGTAATAGGCCCACAAATGTCCTCTGTTGACCACAAATGTCCTCTATTGACCACAAATGTCCTCTGTTGACCACAAATGTCCTCTGTTGACCACAAATGTCCTCTGTTGACCACAAATGTTCTCTGTTGACCATGAATGTCCTTTGTTGACCACAAATATCCTCTGTTGACCACCAATACCCTCCGTCGAGTTCACTCCTTCCATGTACTCATTACCTCTGAGTAGGAAAACTCTACGTCTAAAAAAAACTTTCCTGCTTGCCATGTCCTCATTACCTCTGAGCAAGTACGTCGGTTCCCCTTCATCCTATTATCCGTATCTTAAACCCGGGTACACCAAGGATAATAGGCCCACAAATATCCTCAGCTAAGTTTCCTAGCACAAGCATACCATCTCATCATGCCCCAGGAGCCCAGCTGCTCTACGGTATGCCTTTTCCCAATACCAAGAGCACCCACGACCACTTTGCCATGGCTGTTTCAGGTATCTTGACCAAAGCTTGTTATCTGTACCTAAAACCAAGGTATGCCATAGGTAACAGGTCCACAAATATATCCCCTATACGGGAGAAAACATTACTCCAATATCACAGGCACAGCAGGCAATACAAATGAAAGGTAGAATTGAAAGTACTCTTTATTTGAAGGAAGAAAAAAAAAGCGTTACATATTTCGGGATCATACCCCCTCCAGAAAGAAACAAATCAGGGACAAAACAAGAAGAAAAGGCCGACTATAGTTCGGCATTACACAACTCCAAAAGACGGTTCTTCACTGAGGCAGTCCCCCGATCAAGCCTTTGCTTAGCTCGACGCTTGGCCTCTTGGGATAACTGCTCTGCATTATTCAAATACGTATATGCCTGCCAGTTGTCCTCCACCTTCTTTAGGGCAAGCTCTAGATTAGCAGAAGCCCTACTATACTTATCAGCCTCCTGGATAGCAGTCTCTTTCTCAGTCCAAGAGAGAAATCCCTCCAAAAACCCTTCCATTTATAGAAGACCAAGACCGACGCCTCGTACAAAGAAGTCGACTCTTCGGCTATCGATGCGGACCAGATAATTAAAGATCAGAAAACTCTTGGGATCCTACCCCAAGAAGGGTTTGCATGCATGACATAATGACATAGCAAGGAACTATGCGGCTAAGATATCCCTGTAGTATTAAAGTCCCATACGGCTGAACCACCTACGCGGCTGAACAATCTATGCGGCCAAGATCTCTATGCGGTCAGAGTGTTATATGCGGCCAGAAGAATATGCATCCATGCTTCTTATTCAAAGTATTTCAATTTTTGCAAATTGAAAACTTTAAAGGGGGTTTTGTAGAAGCATGGAAATTATTAAAGAAAATGACTCATGCGGCCAAAGAACCCCATGCGGCTCAGAAAGCCCATGCAGCTCAGAGAGTCATGCGGCATAAGGGGCTATGCGGCCAAAGAACCCCATGCGGCTCAGAAAACCCATGTGGCTCAGAGAGTCATGCGGCATAAGGAGGCCATGCGGCCTGAGGCATTCCATGCGGCTCAGAAGACACGTGGCCTGACAGTGCTCCCCTCCGACCCATGCTGCATTAATTGCTTTGACGGCTGACCCCTCTGAAAAGTTAACAGCCCTGACACAAAAGCAAGTAATTATGACTCTGTCATAATGATGAATCTCTAGGGAAGAGAAAAGAGATCTCTGACACAAATCTCCCGAGAGCTATAAAAATGCCACGTGGCCTTGCCACGTGGGCGTTCGTATGCGGCTCACTTCTCATGCGGTTCAGAATAAATCCTATGCGGCTCAGGTCAAGAAAGCCTCATGCGGCTCGAGCAAAGAACTTCTCATGCGGTTCAGAGTGAATCTGTCCTATGCGGCTCAGGCTAAGAAAGCCTCATGCGGCTCGAGCGAGGACTTCTCATGCGGTTCAAGAGGATCATGTCCATGCGGCTCAGGCGGATATGTACCTATGCGGCCCATAAGGATTACTCCCCTGAGGTTCGAGGGCTCAAGTGAGGGCCACTGCCCAGGCAGCCCTGACACGTGGGCTTAACCATATGCGGCTCAAATTCATATGTGGCTCACTCGTCATGCGGTCCAGATCCCCCCAGCAGCTCCTAGGACACGTGTCCCAAACCGATTACTTCCTCAGATTTGCTGCCATTAAAGATTGGGTCAAATCCCAATAATCTGGGATACGTGGCAGAAGAATAGATCTAATTTATTCGCAGATATCAGAAGATCATTATAAGGAAAATTTATTCCAATCAGCATTAATTGCTAATAGGATTTGGTGTAATCTACACCTAATGGCTCGGATTCGTCACAATCAGAAACGAACGGCCTGGATTGACCAATCCCCAGGCTGTCGCTATCTCCAAGAGCTAATCATTGGCAACCCTAATGATCATATCCCACTATTATAAATAGCAAGGTGCCATGCCCTTGTAAAAGAGATACAATATCAGAGAGAAATACGTATATACAGAGAGACTTCCCCCCATAGTCAGAGAGGGAATACACACAGAGAGAGAGAAGCCAGAAGAGCAGTCAGAGGGAGAGCAAGAAGAGCATTTCTTCATCAACGCCAACTATCTTTTCACAGGAGCCAAGGCTGTATACCGATCGTCCAAGGAGTAAGGCAGGGCTGCCGTCGCCTTCCCGAGCCTCTATCGTCACCCCCCAGAATCTAAAATAAATAATTGTACTTAGACTGCTGTACCTAGGTTTTCGTCCCTAGGCTTTCTTTGTACAAGCGAGTTTGTAACGTGAAGTAAAAGTCCGGTCCTCCGATAATTGTTCTGTTCTTTTATATTTCATGGCAAACATATATATAATGGTATTTTCGAAATTAATTATTATTATATTTTATAATTTATGAAAAATGATTTTTAAATCTTGTTTCAATTAATATCTAATAAATTATGATATTTAGAAAAGATTTTATTTACTTTATGGCTTTTAAATTAAAAATATGATTTGGCTAGATCGGCTTTGTGTTGATTTGAGTTAGTTTTGAATCATTTTAAATTAAATAATGGGATATCCACATGGGAATTTAAAATCGTCCTAGTCCATATGCATCCAGGAGCAACATCTCTTATATAAGGAGAGGCTTCTGGTTTATTTTTCTATAAATCCATAACTCCCCATTCCATCCAAATTGTGTATCGTGTCTGTGTCCACAAAATCTTATTCCAGTTCTTATATAAAGTTATCCACGTCGTGTCCGACACCCCGGACACGACAGCAAAGATCACAGAATTCCCTCACCCTAATCTTCAATACCAAAACCCAGCATCCATCGTCACCACACCTAGCCTTTCCCCTGTCCGCCATCATCGACACCACCATCGAACCCCCACCAAACCAACACCATTGATGCCACCACCATAGGCCACCTCGCCGACATCAACCACACTGCCAACATCCCTCCAACCTCTATCACCGTCGCCATAATCACTACCTGGGACTCACCAACCACCACCATGGCGACCCGTACTCATATCACCGTGACCATCATCAACCCGACCAATTCGATGATGTCACAACAACGATCATCGTCGTCTTCCTGAATACTCGCCATCCCATCTCGAACCATCCCATCATCTCTGCTCTTCCCGATAACTCCCCCGTACCAGGTGACTCACCACCATCCGCCAAAATTGGCCACACCTGTACCAGTCGCTCCACCACCGGTGGCCAAGACTCAGCCATTACCACCATCTATTTGACCCCGACAGCAATACCGTCCTCAACACCAAGGCCATTATACTGCCCCACCACGTCATCGCCATCACCACGCAACAAGAAGGAGAAGAAAGGGGGAACCTAACCTGATCGAGACCCCGTCGGCCTCCGTGACTGGAGCGTTGCCCCGCTCCGAGCAGGTCTCTCATTTCGCCCCTGGCCCCAAGTACGGCTACGTCACCACTGACATACAAAGGATTCCCTCCGTAGCCGAGTGCCCGGCAATCCATGTCGTGAGCCGCCGGATCTAGCCATGGCCTCGCCCAACCGCACCTTTGCCGCTAGATCAGGTCTGGAGCCCCTCGCCCCAGCAGCCGAGCTCCACCGAGACCCCGCGGCAGCACCCCGCCTGGCCCCACAGGTCCGTACCTGACCCCGTCGTCGGGACAGCGGCCGGAGCCACGCCGTACAGGAACGAACTCGCCGTCGAGCACCCCTGTAAGCCCACTCTCCCCTTTCCGATCTTCGCTCCTCCTCTCTCAACCCATTTTTCTTCCCCATTCTCATTAACTCCCCCTCTCTCTCTCTCCTTTAATGCCATATATTTTTTTTCTTCTTTGATTTCCCTCGAAAAGGACAACAAAAACCTGCTGATTTTAGAAAGTATTTTTTAAATCAATATTTGTAAAACTGGTAGGTCTGTAACTGTTATTAGTATACAGTAATAAGTTACTGTTATAAATATGTAGTTATTAATAATACATGTTATTATTTAATATTATTAGTAATAATTGTACTATTTTATTTAGTAGCATCTTTCTTAATAATTTCTTCAAATTTATGTTGTAACAAAAATATATAAATTTCTTCAGCCAACCCGTTTGCTGCCGGATTGTAAGCAGTTGACGCCACGTTCTGGATGCAATTCTTATCACAGAACCTGCTGAATGCATGGCTTATGAATTATGGACCGTTGTCGTGGATAATCCTCTGGGGTACCCTAAAACGGTAGATGATATGATGCTTGATAAAACTGATCACCTTCGAGCTTTTCACCTCTGTCAGATGTACAGCCTCCACCCACTTAGAGAAGTAGTCGGTGATTACTAAAATAAAATAATGTCCTCTGGATGATGGAGGGGTAATTGGTCCAATTATATCCATACCCTAGGCTTCAAATGGCCAAGAGGTAACCGTTGGGTATAGAAACTCCGAGGGTCGATGGATGAAGTCAGCATACAGCTGGCAGAAACGACACTTTTTAGCATACTCAATAGCATCGGTCATCATGGTAGGCTAGTAATAGTCCATACATCAGAGTCGGTACTGTAGCTTAGGAGCAGGTTGATGAGCTCCACAGGTTTCTGGCAGAAACGACACTTTTTAGCATACTCAATAGCATTTAAGTATAGGTCTCACAGAGGGTCAATTCGTAGGCTTGGGGTGTTGGTTGTACCAAGTTTCCATATTAGATATTGGTAGTTAAGTGTATACATATGAGAACCTAGACAGAGAGGTGTCTGCACCTAGAAATCAATTTCATGCAGCCTTGTGTGTGTCAACCCAGGGGCAGCAGGAAAGCCCAGTGCTAAGGGTATATGAGTAGAAAACCAATCCTAATATTCCCAATGTCAGATACTGTGAACCTCATTCTATTTACAACAGAGACAGTGATGATGATTTCCCATTAATAGGCCAATGACCATGTCTAGATATATATATGATTATGAGAGGATTCCTAGTATCCAAAGGATACTGTTAGGAGAACCATTCCTTTGCACTCATTAGATGTGATCATATGAGTTCCCTGTACCAAAAGAATACTGAGCTCAGGACTTCTAACCAGTATCAGTCAGTCCCCAACCAATTGGCAACTTCTTGACACCTGGCGCCTTAGGCCAACTTGGCATTGTATGTTAGTAATCCTACTAGTGATGTTGAGGCTATTTTATGTGAAGGTATAGATAGTACAACTGGGTATAATTCTAAGGCCTTGACATGACTAGACTGCCAAGGGATTTGGCCAGAACCTATGGCATTCAGACATCATAGATACAGGTGGAACAGTAGATGGAGGGGTATGGCCTTCATGACAGATGCATTGAAGTGTCAATTGTACCTGCAATCGACCTTCATAAAAGAAATCATTAACCAGTTAAAAAGGAGTATGGTAGAGTACTGCTTTGTCACGCCCCAGAACCAGAATACTGGAGAGCGGGGGCAGACATAGCCAGCTACGTAATCCCAAAGTACGTTAATACTCTGAAATCACGTATAAGCTGTCAAGACATGGGGGTTACTCTACAAGCCATCAGTCAATCCTATGGTTTAACAATCCTAGGTATCTCAATCACAGACAATTATACAAGAGCAAGGAGTACGATCATCATACATACAATAGTAAGGCGTCCCGAACCATATATACATGAATGATCCTGAAGCCAGTACCACAGAACTGAGGACTAGCTAGAGTGTTAGTCGTACATGATAAGGACTAGCTATAGTCTAGAATACACATATCATGTTTATGCCCGTAAGCTACAATATCAAGGAAAATACCAAAACACGAGCTAAACACGTGCTCGGGGCTAAACGTTACAAGAGGAGAATTTACATATCAGTGGGAGAATGAAGAAGAAACCCACTGAGGCACTCTGGTGCTCCTGCTGGTCACCGTCGAGTAGATGGTGCGGTAGATCCTTCGGGCTTTTCTATCAGAACCTGGCCATGCAAAACCAGTGGGGTCAGACCCCAAATAGCAAGTACCACAAAGGAGGCCGAACTATGAACTTAAAACCAGCAATCATTATTGAGCATAAAGTAAACTGGAGAACATGATAAATAAATAGAACTGGGCAGGTGATATACGATGAGATAACCATGGAACTATTCAGATAACCAGGTTACAACCCGTAAACCAAACAAGGACCGGGGTTGTAACCCTTCGTCTGAACAGAACTTGGTTTCTCCCACCATTTATCGGCAGGATAAAATAAGAAATCAGGACATGTAACGATCATGTACAAGACATGGCGAATATGAACAATCAGGTCATGTGACAATCTCGTGCAGGATCAAGTCAAGACTAGACTGAGTAGACTCCATTCAATCAATCACGGCCAAGCAATAAGTACGGCTTGATACTTTAACTAACTAGGGTTATCACAGGCCTAATTACTAGCAAGATGCAATGAGATTGTTCCACAGCCACAAGCCCTGCAGACCATCCAGGCTATCCGGACGCAAATATGGGTTGAATTCAAGTGGGTACATCGTCCAGGAAACGCATGTACCCTTAGGTGACTTAGAGAGTGCAACACATGACAGTGTGCTGGAAATGTGCCCTACTCGACGGCAGGCTACAAATCCCAAGTGGGGCGCCCAGATAACGGGATTGCCTGTAGCTGGAAAATCTCTTCATGACTACTGGATTATTCTAGTTGTTAGCCTCAATTGATTTCAGTGGGTGCCCCTGACCGTGGTACTCAGGGATCCCCGTCCTAGACATGATGCAAGACAAGACGGGTTCATTTGTACAAACACAATCACCCACGGTGTCAGGATACTAATTAATTCTTGTCAGGAGTGCGCCACGACGGGCCACTATCATTATCATTATTACTTATCAAGAGTGTGCCACGACGGGCCACTATCAAGAATTATCATATCAAGTTATCATGTCAAGAGTACACCACGGCGGGTCACTATCAAGAATCAGGTCAAGCATATCATGTCAAGTTCATTTCAAGAGTGCACCACTACGGGTCACCGTCGTGTCATGTCATTTATCAAGAAAGAAGAAACTTGTACAATTAAATAATAATATATTAATAATATATATTCTTGAAGCCAAGGAGAAACTCTACAATTTTTATGTTGGGAGTGGGAAGAAATTCTGACCACAATTCAGGCAAATAAAACATTTAAACAATCAAAGTGGGACCCATGCGGTCCAAAAGTGGGAGAACAAACATGCGGTCAAAGAGAGTGGGAGGCCACCCATGCGGCCAGGAAACAAAAACCAAGCCATAAAATCAAATAAGACAAAAGATAGTGGGATCCTCATTAAATGCAAACTCCCACTTCAGCAAGCAAGTCAACTAAAGAAAGCTATGTGGGACCCCCCACAATAATTGCAATGAGAAAAGGTTCACGTGAGCTACCTAATCAATGGTCCACGTGACCAAAACATTAGATAGTGGGAGAAGGGAGCCTATGCGGCTCACCCTAGATTCCATACAAATAATAATATTATTAAATGGCCCAAGGCCATGCGGCTCTGCATCAAGCAATTAATGTTGTAGATGTCCATGCGGCTCTCTTGTATTAATGCATTTAATAATATACATTAATGCATTGGAGAATGCATTCACTATAAAAATATTGTACACGTTAAAATCTTGCATGTATTTAGAATGTACATTAATGCATTGCATGCATATGCGGCTACAATGAGGGCCATATGCGGCCAAATGTCTTATTCCATGCGGCTCTGTACTCCAAGATGCTTAACCCAAGCATTTAAAGCATAATACATAAAACAATAAGGACTTAAATGCTTAAAATTGCTTTAATTCTCATTCTGGAACAAAGCATCAGGTTAATGCTTTGATAAAGCATTAAATGCTCGTTAGGGACAAGACATTAAATAAGATTTTTAATAAAACATTTAATGCATTCAAAAGTATTGAATCAAATGCTTGGATAAATGCTTCACATGCGGCTCTCAAAAAGGCATAAGAAAATTTCATTCAAGTAATGCTTGTCCCATGCGGCTCTCTTAGAAAATGTCTTTAGGAAAAAATGCATAAAATATATGCATTTAAAAATGAATGCATTAATTGTTCTCTTCCTATGCCTATGCGGCTCTACATGGAAACTATACGTTCAAGTATGAATACATTAAATGCATTCCTCCAATGGATCAATGATATAATGCATTATTATAATGCATTGAATAAGCATGCGGCTGGAGACCCAAAGCCATGCATTATTTAATGCATCTATTATTTCAAGCTCATGCAGCTACAACCAAATGCCTCATGCGGCTGACTTTTAATATTGCATTAAATAATGCATGCAAAACTAATTGCTTGCTATTAAGTGCCATCATGTCAGAAAATAATTAATGCTGCCATGCCCATGCGGCTAGGCAAGACTCCTGCGGCCAAAACAAATGCAAGCCAGCAACATTTTGTTGCCAACTGAGAAAAGTTCATAGAAAATACCATGGCTTCTCCACGCCACCCAATTTTCCACAGGAGTCCAAACTTGGACTTCCATAGGTCAAAATGGGGTAGAACGAAATTCTCTACAACATGGAACCATCAGTTGACAAAAATATACAAGTTTAACAGATCAAAACTTATAAAAACTGAAAGTACCACAAAGTTAGATCTACCACAATCTAGCCATCAAAATGGAAAACTCCAAGTTCTAAACATGCTTAGAATTTAACAATAAAGAGAATGGAACAAACGAAATTGAAATCGTCCAACATTCAGCAAGGTGTACTTGCCTCTCTCCAATGGCTAGGGTTTGGTGGAAAAGAAATGAATGAGGGTGAATGAGGAGGGAGAGAGAAAAGTGGCTTATATAACAAGCTCAAGTGATCTCCACCATTCATTCCTCTCCACTAAATCTAAGCCATACACCTCAGCTCATGAGAAACCAACTAAACCAAACCAAGTCAAAGTGGAACCGAACCAAATAAAACCAAGTCCAAGTTAAACCAAATCATGAAATTCCTATATCTTGGAAAATTTTAAAATATCACACAAATCGAAAAATACGAAATACGGCTCAAATAAATACGTATCCGTATAAAATATCGATACAGTGAGACGGGTCTCACATGCTTAGACATTAACAGTGGTAAAGGACTATGTAACTAGGTGTACCAAGTATCAAACCATAGGAAACAGAGTGTAGGGAGTTAACAGGAACATGTACCCTTGAGTATATGACAAACATTAACAGTGGTAATAGTGGCTAGCATGCATCAGACCCTCCTTGGACCCCTGGTTCTGTTACAGGGCCATGGTGGTCCTGTTTAGGTCAGATATGCCATCTTGGTACACTAATATCAGGATATGAAGAGTAGGGTGCTTTCAGTATCAGCTAACTATTGTACCAAGGTATAGGTACCTAGCTTTGGGTGTGTATAGTATCTAGGTGCTCCCAGTATTTGACATGTCATGAGGATGTATCCTAGTATAGCTTAGAGTAATAGGAATGGACCACTGTACACCCCATAGGCAATACTTGGGGTAGGGAGTAATACTAGTATAGACACCTGTACACCCAGATCTTGATATAGGATTCGAGTATCAGAGCTTGGGTCAGTTGTAATGAGAAGGGGAAGAGTCCCACATATACCCATGAAAATGCATAGTGTCTAATGTACACTAGTTCACACCTATTTAATTCTGTAGGGTCAAGGACTCACCATTAAAGACACTGCATGCACCTTTCTCTATGTTTAACTCATCCCATGGTAAGCACTGATGTTGATAGCATATTAGACTCTTAGAAAATTGGCTATCCCATGTATGAGATCAGACATCTTTCGGAAATGTGAGGGCATTGTTTCATGGTTGGTTCATAACCTCCTTTCAAATATACATGTTTAGGTGAAATTCCCTAGTCAATGCTAGTCAGAGCTATGCCTGCAATCACCCTTAAACTTCTGTGACCAGTTTTTTGGGGTCATATGAGTGAAGTACAGGTGCTACAGCAGTGAATTATACCAAGGTTGGGTATGTAGGTATCCTGTGAGAAGGTTAACAGGTACAGGTATGGTCATAATTTAGATACTCCACCTAATATTCAGCAGGTATACATAATATGAAGAAATATTGCATTGGTACGCAATGCTAGACCAGGGGCTACAAGGTCCATAAGGCAATGTAGGGGAGGCAAGATATCAGTCCTCCTGGTTCACTTAACTGATACATTTATAGTATCATCCTAAATACATGTTTCCAATGTCCAGATTAGAGAGAGGGTGTAAGGACTCGAAATTCACATATGTTCATCTCATATATCATGTCCAGTTCTTACCCATCTTATATTCAGGTGCTTCCATTCAATGTACCTATGTTCCAATCGTGTATCAGTCCTGTGAGTATCAGTATTAATCAAGAGTCATCCTGATATCAGTTCCCCTATAGTCTATATCCATACCACAGGCATGAGCAACCAATGGAACAGGGGCAAGATTACCCATTGTCCAATTACCTGGTAGGTTAGTATAAAGTTGCCATCAGCCATAAGTGAGCACACTTAGTCAAGACTGAGTTAAAGGATAGTAGTCCAAAGGATTATGGAATAATGAACAGGAAGAGAAATAGGGGTACAGGTACCTATAAACTAGACTAATACCAGGACAGTGAAGCTTAGTAATCAATACCAAGTTGGCACAGAACATGCCCTCAGGTCAGACCTGGGTTCTGTTACCAATTCAGAAATAGGGGGTCGAATAGGAGAGGTCAGTATGGCTCGAGTAGGAACAACTTTTTGTACCAGGCTTGACACATTGAGAGCACCAGTATGTTCCATACCCAGGTTAGTAACTCTGAGACACTTATTGCAGGAACTATAGTAGTCATATGTTAGGGAGGATTAGTTCAAATCTAAGCATTAGTTGAGTGGAGGGTGCTAATGCCACCTCAAACAAAGATAGGCTGCCAGTAACAAGAGGAGCCAGTATGCCTTGAATGACAAAACAGTAGAGAGGTTTTATCTGGACAATGGGTGACTATATAGGAATAGGTCTAGTTGAATATAAGGTACAATATAGACAAATGAGTCATGGGTTTAACCATATGAAATATTATATACATGGGTTGTTTATATGGGATAAGAGAGGAGTGAGATCTATATATAAAGACCATACAAACCTAGATAGCACAGTATGACACATGAATTCCTATAAACTAGTACTAATTGTGAGACTTAGGGTAACACCAGTGTAAATAAACTCCAGACCATTAAGATTACTAAGTATAAGGGTAATTCATAATAGTTAAATAGACTCATTGATTGAATTCATCTGTTGATTAGAAATTGATTCATAATATAGGTTTGTTGGACTCCGACTCAGCACTTGATTCGTACCACCAGCTCAGGACTACATGCAAGTTCACTCTCTGTTTGCTTCCAATTCTTCTAGTCTTGTTCAGTACATATTATACATATGCCCCTTGCTTGATGACACGATGGACACACGAGGTAGTATCATGGACCCCATTTATCATGTTCTTGTCTTATTTTATCATTGTGTTTCGTGACTTGTCTGGACCCATGTATACTGGTCGGGATGGAAAAATATCTTAGTAGACGTGTGAACTACCCATTCCATCCCAATATGTCTAATCTTGACTGATAGCAGCTGCACATGACACGTGCAGGGTGCCGTATTTATCCCTTAGCCGTTCACTTGTTAAAAAGTATATTTCAACACACCTTGATAGTTGTCTTTATTATTTCTTTACATTTCACCATTTGCCATGTCACTATGCTTTTACATTCTTTCCAGTTGACATACCACATTCTGCGATTTATGCTTTCATTCTAGATATACTCTATCATTATCTTACCTTCTAGTTCATTCCACATATGTTATATTCATGCACTGTAAAATCTATTATGTTGCAGATAGCTTTTTAGTTTGTGTGCTTGCTCCATTTCTGACTGGATAACCAACATTTTTAGGTGATGAGTTAGAGGATTTCTGTACTACGTATTATGAGCATACTGCAGATCCTGATTTTGGTACACAGGGCGAACTGGAGGCTGCCTACACAGAGTTACCTGCTACAAATAATTTTTAGGAGATTTATGTAACATTCTCACAGACTAGATTAGGTTGAGATTTTAGATTGTTATTTCTATTTTGTGACTCATGAGTTGGTTTGTGACTGTTCTTTAGTACATTCATCTTTGGAGACTATGTCACTTTATACTTTTGATCTATGTTGGAGTTTGTCAGGAATCATTTATCCTTCTCTCCAAACTGTGATATTTTATATATTTCATCTCGTTTTGAACTATTTTGTGATGTGGTTTAGATTGTGCAAATGTATATAAATTGCGTGGTTGTTTTATAAATGTGGAGATGACTAGACAGTGTACTACCGTCGACTCTGCGGCGTAGGCTGGACATGCCTACGGCTCTTGCCCAAATACTGGGTGTGGGTCGTGACACATTTTTATGGTGGCCCATGCAAGTCCGTTTTTGCAAAAAATAGCAAAACTCGTGGTAGTACTCAACTTAGATGTACTGCTACAGGCCTGCGAGTAGGAGTAGACTTTAAGGACCATCTCTACATGTTTAAAATCGTTATTGAAATTCCATATTTGATCTCAATTATTCCTTTGATCTGCATCCTGTTTGAATCTTCATACCAACTAACGATTTTACTTTTGTGGCAGTCAGATAGATTCTCAAGGCAGGAACACCGCTCACTTGAACACCCCAGCAACCGTTGGCGGGTCTTCTACGAATGGAACTCCACCGACCCACGGAGGCTGCTTCACCTACCTAGGCGAGACGCCCCAGCCGCAGACTTCGAGATTTTACCATGATGACATTCTACCACCTCCACAGTTCCCTCCGTCGACTCCGCCACCAGCACAGTTTCCTCCACCAGTACCCTTCCAATAGCCTGCACCCTTCCAGCAGCCTGCACCCTTCCAGCATCCAGCACCAGTCCTGCCTCCAGCATTTGCGCTGGATAATGCTACGCTCCTTGGGATCTTTCAGCAGCTCATCACTTCCCAGACGCGACAGGCTGACATCTTCCGTGATACCCTGAGGTAGGCTCTTCAGACTATGGAGGCTCTCCTACTGCGCCCCGGGACTTCCAAGAATTTCATGGACCTTAGGCCCAGGGAATTCAAAGGAACGGAAGGGATTCTCTACGCGGACGATTGGTTGGAGAATGTGGATCGCAACCTCTGGATGGCCCGAATTCCTGAAGACAAGAAGGTCGAGACGGCTACCATGCAGCTCTATGACAACGCTTGCACGTGGTATAGAAATGAACCTCGATTCACCGCACCAGATGTGACTTGGGAAGAATTCAAGGAGCTGTTCAAGACAAAGTTCTACCCCGACGTAGCCAAAGAAGAATTAGAGAATGAGTTCGAGAACCTGGAGCAGGGCAACCTCTCCATCGACGAGTACTCCACCGAGTTCTCCCGCCTCAGTCGCTTCGCAGATGCCTTGACCCCTGCAGCCAAGGCCAAGAAGTTCAGAAAGGGGCTATCATATGATATTCGCATAGCTATCGCCACCAGCCAAGCCACCACATACGAGAGGATCTTGAAGGTTGCACAGGACGTAGAGAAGGAACAGAAGCGCAAGCAGAAAAGAGTTAGAGACACATACGGAGCAGAAAAGAGTTAGAGACACATACGGAGGGGGCAACGGCCAGTCCGGATCGGCCAAGAGGTCCAATGTTCCAGGGTAGATCGCGGCACAGCAGTAGCCACAGCCCCGTTTCTAGCAGCAGTACCAGCCTCCAGCTAAAGCCCCTACCTTCCAGCAGAATCAGTCAAGACAGACGACTCCCACCTGCGGCCACTGCAGGAAGCCAGGACATACGTGGGAGGTGCGTAGAAGACGACTTGGAGTATGCTTATTCTGTGGTTCGAGCGTGCATCAGATGAGGGAGTGTCCAACGGTACAGAGTCATGTCGCACAGAGGGTAGCTCCTGCCCCGGGAACACCGACGAAGCCCACGATACCCCAGCAGCAGAGAGGGCCCCTGTCTACATAGCAGCAGCGCTTCATCCAGCAGCAGGGCAGAGCTTATGCTATGGCAGTCGAGGAGACATTGGCATGTCCTGACGTGATAGCAGGTTCTGTTCTCCTCGAGTCTTTCTCAGCTATTGCTTTATTTGATTCTGGCGCCAGTCATAGCTTCATATCTACAACTTTTATTTTTAGACATAATATTGTATCAGAGCCTTTAGACTGCACCTATAAAATCTCGACTGGCGGAGGCATCATCTTGGTGAAGGATGTTTGCGTCAGTCGCCGCATTACCATAGGAGGCCAGGAAATGTATGCTAGTTTACTCATAATGCCGCTCCCGAGCTTTGATATAGTGCTTGGCATGGACTGGTTGAGTAAATGTCACGACCCGTACCCAGTTTTTGGACGCGAGCTTGTGAGCAAGCCAGCTACGCATTAAGCGGACTCCAGTCCGACTCGAATACGTAAACGCTATTACGGCTAGGGTAAGCTGCCAAATCATGGCAAATAAATCTATATCTCAATCCACAATAAGAATAATAAACATGAATGAACACTATGGGTCGTGGTCTACAGCCCACTAGCATAAATATTCGATAAGACTCTAAAGAAAATAACAAGAGTCTAAAACTGAATCAAGAAACAAAATATATCATGATAATGTATGAAAGCACGAGCGGATAATAAAAACGATAACGATACCTGAATACCGCAAGAATCACAAATCCTTCGCCATCCAGAACTACTAGCTAACTCCATGCAATCGCTAAACCTGAAGAGATCATCAGGTCCTCAGAGGACATAGCAAGATACATAATATACATGCCTATCTAACAGTTTTATCATGCGGGAGAAAATAAACAAGAAAAATAAGAACACGATAAATAACTACGAATACGAACACGAACACAAACACTAGAACAACTACGTATAAATGAACTGTCGGATGAACGAATACACGAGATCAATGGAAGAACCAAACCCTCATCCCGAGTGTGGACTCACGGGTTTGAACTAAGCACTAACCCTCGTCCCGAGTGTGGACTCTCTGGCTAGCTCACGGCAAGACACCCTCGTCCTGTGTGTGGACTCTCTGGTGTAATTGGTCAACCCTCGTCCCGAGTGTGGACTCTCTGGTGCCAATGAACACGACAAACACCCTCGTCCGGAGTGTGGACTCTCTGGTGAACCAAACAACCCTCATCCCGAGTGTAGACTCTCTGGTTATGTAAAACGATAATCAAGGCTATGGCAGTTCATAACACGCACTCGTTCTATGACACGACTCAAGCAAGGTATTGACGAGAAACTCCAAGTGTGAACTACAAGACCAAACATGAACACGGCTATATGTAATGAAATAACTCAAAAGACTAGAATACGAAAAGCACATGTTCATAAACAATCAAAACTGGGAAATGAAATACAATGCATGTAAATAAAACTGTAGAGGGAGGCAAGGTATACTTGCCTGGAGTTTGCACGCAGATCCAACAAAATATAGTCAACTGGTAAGCTGATAAGTCCAAATCATCATAACCGTCTCCGAAAGCTGAAACAAATATTGCCAACATTCTCAAAATAGTCAAATTAGCTAAGATTGCCTGTCCTTAAGTCCAATTCTGGACACAGGGGCAAAACGATAATTTCGAGCAAAAATAATATCCGTCGTTGGACCCGCTTTGCACCGAAAATTGTGTCAAAGTCTACGGTCTCTAAAGTTGTCAAACTACATGTCTACAAATTTGGTTTTTCGATACGAACCCAACTGTATGTCCAAAGTTGGATTTCGGCGGGCCATGCACAAAATCATCCGTTGAATCGGATCGTGGGGCCCGCGAAACGGCGGTCCAATCAACTGTCTCAGAATTGGACCAAACTTGGCATACAGGACCAGAAAAACGATACGGTCCTGTTGGCACAAGTTTCGTCTCGATCTGACGAACGTGCACGAAGTAATTATGAAACTTGCACAGAGGCCGATACGGTAAATTTCGACGGATACGCATCAAATTCGTCGCGCACACGCGACCAATTTGAATTCCATCAAAGCCCACACGACCACGAAGCCGTTACGTACCTTTCGTTGCTTTTGGTTTGCGACCATGTCGCCCAGATTGGCGGGACGCACGTCGTATCAGATAGTTTTTTCAAGTTTTGGACAGTTTTAAAAATAGGTTTTTCTCGAACTTTGAAGATAATTTAACAGCAATATAATAGATGAAAAATAAATCTATAAATAGGGTTGCCATCTCGTATATGTTGTCAACAGACTTGTTCAATTAGATTTTGAAAACTATTAAAGCACAGATCGAAATCCGGCTTCCAAGTTGGGTGTGGTGTGCGTTATAAACTCTGTTTTCGAACAGAGTTTTCGTCGCCTTCGAGTCGATCTCTCTTCGAATCTGGATCGACTCGATACAAACCAGCTATATGGGTTCCTAGAGGGTTATATGGGCTGTCCATACGATTTTACGGAATTGAAAATCATCGAGTATACGCGAAGAAATATAGTAGTGAAATTGGTACATCGGTGTACCGCTGCTGCTGCCTATCCTGCGCCTGTGTGCGCTCCAGCGGTTTCCGGTGACTTGGCGGCCGTGCAGGGCCGTGCAAGGCCGTCAGGCGGTGTGCCAGAGGTAGGGAACGAGGTAGGGTTGCTGCGTTTAGGGTTTCGATAGTTGTCATCTCTCCCTCCTGTCGATTCTCTCCAGACGAATATATACAACCTACTGTATCTTCGGTCGGGTTTGTGGGTTTGATAAGGCTCGGTTGGTTGGCCCCTTTATGGGAAACTTAGGCTGGGCCGACTGGGATAGGCTGTAGGCATGTGGGCTGTGGCTTGGCAGGACTGGGCCATTCTATTTCTAGTCTAAATATATATATACAATATATATATATATATATATATATATATATATATATATATATATATATATATATATATATATATATATATATACACACACAAATATATATGTATTTATTTATAAATACACAAACACATATATAGTATACATATTATCCTCTATATATAGATATATACATATACGCATATATATATAACACATATATATATTGACCTATTTATATAATGCATGTATACGATAATTAGTATATAGATGTAGATATTCAATACAACCTACTAAATATTCATGTATATAAAATAATATACATTATATTTTTTCAAGAGAAAATATTTATAATTATCCTATACTTATTTATGGAAAATATATAGTCTCAAACACATCCCAAATGCACATTTATATATTTATAATAATCTCCAAAAATCCAAATAAAACTCATGATTATCTATTCCTAGGGTATGGCCCATTCCTAGGAGTATGTATATATGTCTATATATATATATATATATATATATATATATATATATATATATATATATATATATATATATATATATATATATATATATATATAGAAAGAGAGAGGGGTAATTTCATTTAACCATGAAATAATAAAATAACCAATAATAATAAATAACAATCCTAATAACAAATAATAATAGACTGGTAGTTATTATTGGTGGATATAGTCATGCACACTACTTATCTGGCTCCAGAAGATCATACAAAAATTTGTAAAACATTATTTAATAATAATAATACCTATAATATACATATAACAAATATTTAGAAAATAATTGCCAATTTCCTAATATATATACAACAATATTTGCATTTACCAAACATGTCTACAAGGCCGTATTTGGTCCCATTACATGCCTACATGGGCTTGGATTTGACTTGGGCCCAATCTAGACAGGTTCGGTACAACCGGGTTCCCTAAAACTCAATAATATAATTAAATAATAAATAGAATCTTCGGTAAGGGTTAAGTCGCAACTTGGCCTGGTTTTTCTAGTTAGGACGCACTTATGGCTGGGTCTTCCTAGGCATGGCTAATACACTAACCAAGGCACACGACCATGCTATCCGTGCCATGATTCCTAGTCGTCTTGTACTTTAAAACTCAACCATGGCTACCGTCATCTACCGTAATATTTAACTAAATAATTATTTAAAAAAAATCTAAAATCACCATTTAAATCAAATAAATAAAATAAAAAATATTTCAAGAATTTCCGGGAAGGGTGGCTACAGTAAACATCTTGCCAGCATTGATTGTCACCGCGGATGTGAGGAGCTGACATGTGACAGTTGCTGAGATTTAGTTGTTGCTAAAATCTTGGGTGGTTGGCACCTTTTGTAGGCAGAATTGAGTCAAAGACACGTGGCACGTTCCTATTACTCAAAGATCTTTGCAGGTTGATTTGAGTGGATGCGCCTAGGATCTGGTACATTAGAAGACTTGGCTTCTGACAAGAGCAAGTCTGGGCGCATGGCTTTTGAGGCGTATGCAGAGTTTGAGCGTATAGATGCGGGGGGGGGCATGCAAGTGATCAGTTGGCCATATGGCAGAGTACAGTCGTAACCGACAAAAGAGTGATGATTGCGTCTCTTCGTCTTCTGTAAAAGCTGACTGCTCAGACTTCGAGACGCATGCTACTATCATTTCATTTATTTTAGCATTAAATACTTTGATTGGTGGAGAGCTTTAGGTGGGCACATTAGATGTGCAACGCATGGAGATGACTAGCGCATAAGCTGCGTAGCATTGATGACTTTTGAGTCTTTTGAGACATTGATGACTTTTTGACTTAGCTGAGTTTATTCATCGTCATTAACGCAAGTTTATTGTACTGACTTCAGAAAAGTCGCCACTTGGCGCACGGGTTTGATATGCCCTGGCCTAAAAATAGCAGTATAGAGGATTTGCTCATTCATTTCATCCAAACTTCTCATTTGAGATGAACTCGACTAATCCTCCTCCTTGGTACTGTGGATTGTGGATCTCCTCGTTCAAAGAAGCTTTGATTTTGACGAAAAACACTCTTAGAAGACTGAGATGCGCCGGAAGAGCTATGGACACAACAGGTTATGTTTGAGCCCCTTGTCGGTAGTGTTCTTCTACGAGATGGCATTGGGTACCTATTGCATCCAAAGATCGGGATCGTCATGCCCCGACTTTCGTTATGCTGGAAGATCCACCGGGTTTGGATTGATTGCCAACCCGCATTCTGCTCAAAAAATGTTTCATTAGCCAAAGCACTTGTGTGTTTGACGACGAAGTGATTCGCTCTGATGAGGAGGAATGATGTGCCTATGCTGAGACGTCAGAGTGATGCGCCTAGATGTAGAGTTTAGGCTTCTTTGTAATAGACTTTTATTGTAATCATTTAGTCATGTAATAGATTTTCATATGAAATAAAAAATCTACTCTTTATGTGCTTTTTATCTTTGCTGTCTTTGAATGATTTGCTGACATTTATCCTAAGCCTTCGGCGCATGATGTAAGCAGCGCATAAAAATTTTGATGCGCCTGAAATTCCATGCTTCTACAACCCTATTCGTAGGATACCAATGCTAGAGTAAATGCTGTAGCTCCCCTTCCCAAAAATTTTGAAATATTTTATTTATTATTTTAATTGATTTAAATGATGATTATCAGACTTTATAAATAATTATTTAGTTTATTATTACGGTAGATGATTTTAGCCTAGGTTAGGAATTGGAGTACAAGGTGACTAGAAATCATGGCACGGATAGGGCAGTGGCGTGCTTTGACTAGTGTATTAGTCCTAGTAGGGAAGGCAGAGCCATAGTGGTGTCCTAACTAGGAAAACCAGGCCAAGTTGCGACTTAACCCCTATAAATAGTTTAATTATTTATTATTTATATTATTTGACGTTTAAGTGACCCGGTTGTTCCAAATTGGTCTGAACTTGACCCGAACCAAACCAGAGCCCATGTAGTCGGGTGGTGCGTCTAAATACATCCACGTAGATGTATGATTGATATTTATTTACTTTAGTAACCTAGTAGGCTGTATTACAAAGGTGGTTACATTAGATATTCTTTTATGAAATAAATAAATAATATTTTATCTATAGTAAACGAGTTCCTTAAAATATATTAGTGGATCCTGGGGTTGTAGACTATATACATATATATTCCTAGGTATGGCTATTTACTAATTGATTATATGAATTCATTATTCATTAGGAAAGATAGTAAATATAGATATCTTATATAAATAATATCTCTGTATATAGAAATATTTTACTATATGTATATAGATGCCTTTCTATGTAAATAATATAATTGTTATTAATTATAATAGTTGTACTTAAATTATTATTATTAGATTTTGTGATTTAGATTCATACATATATATATATAGACACATATAAGTATTAATAAGCTTTTGTTGAATAGAATGAATGAACCAAAGAAAACCCCATACTAATTTCCCCCATGCTCGAACCAAGAGCAGACACCCAGCCCAGGAGCCCAGGTCCCAACTTCCCCGACCCAACCATTCCCCCACAGCCGAACTAATTCCCAGCCAACCGAAATCCCAAGCCCAGCCCTTGCGACTAAGGCCCAACCATCTTCCCAGTCGAGCAAACCCCCTGTACACACACGACAGTTTATATACAATATACGTACGAGAAACCCTAACCCGACCGCGACGCCGCCAACCTAGCCGAGCCCCCATCCCCAGTCGCCTGGGAGGCCACCTGCCGCCGGCGCCATCGCCGTCCGCGGCCATGGCCGCACGAAAACAGCGCGCGCGCGTGCGAAGAACGCGTAGAACGACAGCAGCGCTAATCCAAACTCTGATGTTTGAGACCGCGGTTCTCCCTCCTCGGTCGACGAAATCTCGTTCCGATTGTCCAGGTTTGTTGACAACCTATGCCACTTTAATATCCTTCAATTAGTTCATTTGTAATCACGCTAGATTTCCCAGAGGATCGACACAAAGTCGATCAAAATTCTGCCCAAAATAGAGCACAAAATCAGTCCAAACCACCCTTTTAGAAGGCAGATATTTGCCGATCCAACCACAGTTTAGGAAAAACATTTAAAGGGACTTTTAGACAACATGTAGAGGATTAAAACCTTATAATTAGAACTATTTCTAGCATATTGTACAACAAGTAATTTCTGTTTGAAAATCCTAGAAAAAACCCATTTTCGAAAACTAAAAATTCAATAAAATCCTTCGATACGACGTGCGTCCCGCCAAACCGGGCGACGTGGTCGCGAACCGAAAGTTCGAAAGGTGCGTAACGGCTTCGTGGACGTGTGGGCTTAGGGGTGAGCATTCGGTTTAATCGGTTCAAACCGAACCGAATTTTTAAAAACCGAATAAACCGAATTTTAAAAAAATGAAACCGAACCGAATTAAATAAAAACCGAATTTAAACCGAACCGAAATATTCGGTTTGGTTTTCGGTTTATTCGGGTTCTACAGATGGATCAACTATCCATCAATATTACAAAAAATCAAATTTATACCGAACCAAAATCGAATTAAACCGAGCTAAAGTAAACCAACCAAACCGAATTTAAACCGAATTTAACAAAAAACCAATATTACAAAAAACCGTTCACCGCCATGAAGGAAAGCCAAAGCTAGATTAAACCGACCAAACCGAATTTAACAAAAAAATCAATATTACAAAAAATAGGTCTCGACCATGACGGAAAGCCAAACAGTTCTCATTCAGCAGGAAGGAAAACCAAATACTTCTCCAGTCAAAATTACACAAAAAAATAGCGTCAAAGTTACAAAAAAAATTGCTCCAGTCAATTTTACAATCAATTTTACAATAGAGATATGTCTTCGGTCAATGTTACAAACAGAAAAAGTTTACAAAGAGAGAACAAATTCTAACAAATGTCGCCAGTAGGCCTATTCAAATAAAACATCTCCATAATTTGTATTTGAAGAAGCTGGAGATGGTCCTCTTTTTTATTGTGCTTTTATGAATTTGTATTTGAAGAAGCTGGAGATGGTCCTCTTTTTGACTCTGCTTGCAGATACCAGCTAGCGAGCATCCATGTTCAACACAATGAACATTTGTTAGAAGCTTTCCATCACCGATCATAAAAGCACTGCAAAAAATAAAATAAAGTTCGACATAAACATTCATACTAAAGAAACCATTTCAGAATAAAGAAACCATTTCAGAATAAAGAAACCATTTCAGAATAAACATTCAATAAAAAAACATATATTGAAACTATGGGTTCTTGCTTTAGATCTGAAAAGTGTGGCTACAGATCTGGAAACTATATGACTTCTGGCTTCAGATCTGGAAGAAAATATGACTTTTGGCATAAGATCTGGAAATTATAGCTACAGATCTAGAAAATATGGCTTCTGAATTCAGATCTGGAAGAAACTACGGCTTCTGGTTTCAGATCTGGAACCATGGCTACAGATCTAAAAACTATAGCTTTGGGCTTCATATCTGGAAACTATCAAAGTTAGAGGAAAAAGAGGGGGAGAGGAGAGATCGTAGAAGAACGACAGATCTAGGGTTCCTGATTTTGTTAGAAGAACGAAAGAGAACGCTTCGAATTCTCTCGTTCTCTCTCGATCTCGAAGGCGGTTCTCTCAAATAGAGAGGCGGCAGAGATAAAAGAGAAGAGAGAGAAATGAACCCAACTTTAGGGTTTGTTTCCACTTATAAACCATTAAGGATAATGTTGTAATTTTAGCCTTCCAATTCGGGTTTCGGTTTTGGACCGAACCCGAAGTCAAAAACCGAAACCGAAACCGATTTGGGAAATTGGGTTTTTAAACAACCGAACCCGACCCGATTTGCTTCCAAATCGAACCGAAATCCTTATTCGGTTCGGTTCGTGTGAAACCCGTAACTTTCAGATAATTATTTGAAAATTTAATTAGCTAATATAATTAATTATTAGTTTAGGAAAATGCATTTTTAGAAAAATTATTAATTCTGGAAATTTTAGTCAAAACCCGTAAATTCAATTTTGTTGTTTTTCTAAAATTATTAAAATTGTGTGTTTGTTAAATTAATAATTTATCCGATTATTATTAATAGAAAATTATTAATTTTAAAATAAATAAAACATAGATTTTTGTTTGTCATCCAGACCCGAAACCGAAAACATTCTTAGTTTTAATTACAAATATTTTTATCGAATTTCTTAAAAACAAGTTTGGCCAAAGTTTTTAAAACCCATTTTTTAGCATTAGGTCCAAAGCCATTTTTCTCATTAAAAACCAAGCCTATTCGTTAAAGCCCATTGAAGCCATTAGGATATAACCTATTAGTTTTGAGCCCAAAAGGCCATACCCATACTTCAAACTTTCCATTCATTCTGTGGATGAATGAATGAGTTTTCATTCATTGGTGTTTGCTGTACAGACTTTTCATTCTTTGGTTGGGATGAATGAGCTTTCACTCTTCATTTTCAACCGAAATCCCTTCGAGTTTCGTCGACCCTACCGTCCGACTCCTCGGCTGCTCTTCGCCAGCGATAATGAATGGCCAAGGCCGTTGGCTTTCCTTCCCCTGGTAACCCCTCTCCTTCTTCCTATATAAACCCCTCTTTCCATCCCTCACCACCACTCTCAAACCACTTTCCCTAACCCCCAAACCCTAGCCCGACCCGACGACGAGATCCCCGCCGGCCTCCGTCTACCTCGGCGAACCCGCAGTAGTTCGCGGCTACCTTCCCCGAGCATCCCTCCGGCCAACGACCCTCTCGCCGGCCCTTCCGCCGCACGCCGCTTCCCGGCCGCGTCCAGCCGCTCCCCGGCACAGATTTCCGATCCGTACGGCCAGCCTTTATTAGGCGTTGTCCCGTGCGTTCATCTCCCGGTGTGCTCCTCGATTCCGTGGTTGTGTTTCGGTTGCTGTCCCGAACCACAGCACTTTTCGTGCCCCGATCCGATCGCTGTGCCCCTTCGACCCGCTGTTTTTGTGATCCGCGGAGACGCTGCCACTGTTCATTCTTTTCAGCATTTCCAATTTGCTGTCTCGCGTTCCCCTACGCGCTATCCCGAGAATGTACGTTGTCCGCGTATTCTGGAGTTTGTGGGAATTCATTTCCTCAAATTATTAGCATCTGAGAGCTCTAGCCGAGCAATTTCTGGTATATTTCCATTGCCCCATTTCCGTCTTTTTAGTCTGTGATGATTTGGTCCACGAATTCCCCAGGAATTCGGTAAGTGAGACATTTTTGGGTTTTCCGAAAATCTTTCGGAAATGTTCTGTGTTGTAGAGATTGGTTCTGTTGATTTCTGAGTTAATTTTCGGGTTTTTTCGAGAACTCTTCGGAAAGAGTTCTGATAGTTTGGGTTTATTTCAGAATTTTCGAGTTTAGTTTGGTTTTCGAATTTTTTTTCGGAGACGTATTGCTGTTTCGGGTTTAATATTATTTTGGTTGAAAATTTGTGTTCCCTGGTTTGGGACAGTTATCGGTGTTTGGTTTGGCATTTTTCCAGTTTTTGGGTTGACCAAAAATAGAGGAAGTGCTGCCGGAATTTTCTATAAAATTTAATTATTATTTTAAAAATGGTTTTTGGGAAAAATTGTATTTTTGAAATTTTGGGCGACGACCGTAATTGGTCAATGGGCCCTGTCTAAGTGCAAACGAAAGCGGTTTCATCCGGACGTTGAGGCATTAGCCTATTTGATAATTGGACCAAAATCTGAGACCTATTATTTAATTTATTATTAGTTTTGTTGGATTTTTAGAGACTAACAATTGTTTTCTTCTTATTTTAATTTATGTAAATATGGACTGTAAAAGGGCATAAGCCTAATTGTTTATTCTTGTGAGAAGTGTAATAGCTTAGGATTTATTTTGTTTTTTTTTATTTTCTGGATGATTTTTGGTCATGAGAACGTAGTATAAAATGATAATTATTTATTTTATTTTAAAAAGAAAATAATAATAAATGTTTTATCACTTAGCAGTTAAGTTGTAAATTTAAAATAGAAATTCATGTTTTTCTTATTAAAAAGGAAAATCTTAGTTTTATATTTATATAATTATAAAATACCGAGTTTTTCCAAATAAACGATAAATACAAATTTTCTCCAAAATAAATATAAATTGATGTTTCTTAATTACAACACACTAATAATCGCGTTTTGATTTTGTTAGCTAAATGAAGACTAAAATCGACTAGGACACAACTAGAGATTGCAACTAGTATAGTAACATTGGCGACTTTGGTTTTCTGAGACAAGTTTCCCGAATGTAGGATTTCAAGGAAGAACCTGATTTCCCATCCCGACGTATCGACCCATCCAGTCCAATCAATTTGAGGCAAGTACATTTTGTGGTAGATTACAATTATTTAATAATTGTTTTAATGCAAGTTTAAACCACGATACAACACGGAACTCTCTTTGAGAGCATTGACTGTAACTACTGTAACTATTGGGGATTGGGGGAATAGTGTAGTGGATATGACCACATCCAATTAGTATAACTGAATGTATTAGCTTACCCTCATACACACGGGGATAAGCCATACCATATCACTAGGATATTACTGTAACAAACCCAATCCGGTCATATTCATTGCCTATTCATATCACACTGTTTTTAACTGCTAGAAAATTATTTACTTCAAATTGTTTAAAAGTGCATAATTCTATTATTAATTTCAATTGTTAAAATATCATGAATTGTACTTTACTCCCTCCTGACTGGAGACTATATTTTTAGGTCCTATTGAGGATGCAGAGCTACTGATTAGTAGCTACTATGACCCTGAGCTATACCCTGCTGTGCTTCCTAAGGATGGCGTACTTGATGATGATGTTGCTTCTCTTTAGATGCTATTTTCCAGTTTGATAGTTTTGTTTAAAAATAATATTATTTCAGTTGGTGGTTTTATGATTGTACTTTGTACTGAACAAGTTTTAATTTATCGAATAATAAAGATTGTGGCAAATTAGATTGAGTTGTTGATTACCTGCATATGGAAGATATAGCTTACTGCCGCCGTCTCATCAACGGTGCAGGCTGGGCATGATCCGATTCGACCCAAGTAATTGGGACCGGGTCGTGACATGTTTTTAAGTGGTGGCCCATGCAGGTCTTCTCAACAACTTAGGAAAACCTATCTAGAGACAATTAGAACACTAGAACATTGATTTGTCACAATAATAGGTCCGAATTATATATGTAAATATTTTTGTTTGATTATAGATTGGTAGGTTACCTTGCTTATGTTTATATCCTAAACCTTCCAGAGAATGGCCACTGACAAGCCAATCCTGCTGGCGATGGGGTATCTTCACCCTATCATACCCCACCTCTCCAACCAAGTCCGGATCCTACACCTCGGCAGCTGGCCGACCGTCCCCATAATACAACGGCGGATCCATCATCTTCTCAGACGGAGATGCAGCCCCCTGTGGTTTTGCCCACTCCAGCTGCCCCTCCGGTACCTGTGGACCCCACTGACCTTATAGGTCTGCTAAGAGGAGTGCTAGCAGCCCAGAGAACTCAAGCTGAAGCTCATCGTGAGCAGACGGCAATTATGAGAGAAGGCATGGAGAATACCCATAGTGTAGCAATGGCTGCACTGGAGAGAGGAGAAGCAGCTCAACAGGAACCAAGGCCTACCAAGGTAAGCATAAATCTAAGGATTAATTTATGTAATATTAAGGCCATTTAAATTAATGGGAATCATATTGCCAAGGTGGGCGATATTGAGAGTTTCAAGAAGCAGAACCCTCGACCATTCAAGGAAACTGAGGGAATCGTCTATGCTGACGAATGGCTCGATAGCATGGAGCGTCTCCTAAGCGTCGTTCGACTTCCAGAACCTCAAGGCCGAAGCAGTGGGACTCCAACTACAAAGTGTAGCAAACACCTGGTATCGGAATGAACCCCGACTCCATGATAGGCAGCTTGACTGGGACACCTTCAAGAGGTTGTTCAAGAGGAAGTTCTTCCCAACATCAGAGTTGCGGGAGATGGAGAGGCAATTTTAGAACCTGAAGTAAGGAAATATGACTGTTGGAGAATATGCAGCAGAATTCGGCCAACTCAGCCGTTTTGCCAAAAACCTGGTGGCTGACCCTGATGATCGTGCTGAAAGATTTAGACATGGGCTGAGAGAGGAGATCCGCACCCATGTGATCTCAGGCGGTGCTAAGACCTATGAAAAGATTCTGGAGCGAGCTCAAGATATAGAGAAGAGCCAACCCGCTCGCTCAAAGAGGGATTATCCTGGAACTAACAACTTCCAGGGTAATCAGAAGAGGCCCAACAACAACAACAACCGGCCTCCTCACCACCAGCAACAGAACCAACAGGCGAGGAACAATGATAGGGTACCTCAGAGACAGATCCATGTATGTGATTTTTGCAAAAGGCCGGGGCATCAAGCAAATATCTGCAGAAAGAGACTAGGACATTGCCTAGTCTGTGGGTCTTCCACCCACCAAGTGAAGGACTGCCCCTCGGCGGCCCACCGGACTGGAGCAACTCAACAGAAAGGTCCTTTGCCCACTCAGCAACAATAATTTGGGCAGCATCAACAGAAGACTGGGCGAGCTTTTGCCCTAGCAGCAGAGGAACAAGAGCCAGAGCAGGAACCTACAGCTGATGTCATCGTATGTTTCATTTATGTGCATTCCTATCCTGCCTTAGCCTTATTTGATTCGGGTGCATCAAATAGTTTCATATCCACAAAATTCATCTCTGTACACCACATAGTTACGGGCTTTAGCAAAAAGATTTATAGAGTCATGACCGGTGGAGGACCCCTACCCATCACTGAGACCTGTAATTGCCCTATCACCATATCAGGCCACCAATTTCTAACACCTTTGCTTGTGATGCCCTTACCCAACTATGATGTAGTCCTAGGGATGGACTGGTTGAGTAATCAGCATGCGCTGATAGACTGTCACAAAGGATGTGTAGTCTTCAGTCCACCTGGAGAGCCGGAGTTTGAAATCTCTCGAACTCCGGAGGATATGGAGTGTGTTACCTACATCTCTATCACTGAAGAACCCGGACCTCCCCATCCTATCAAAGCAGAATTTATGGATGTCTTCCCTGATAGTCTTCCCGGGTTACCTCCAGACCGAGACATAGAGTTCACCATTGACCTAGTCCCCGGTTCTTCCCCTATTTCTAAGGGATGCTACAGAGTCAATCCAAAGGAGGCCAAGGAGATGAAGGATCAGATCAATGAACTGAAGGCTTTGGGATTTATCCGAGACGGAGCTTCACCCTGGGGAGCACATGTCTTGTTTGTTCCCAAGAAGGACGGAACTGTGAGGATGTACATCGACTACCGGGCGCTGAACAATATCACCATCAAGAACAAGTACCATCTGCCCCGGATCGATGACCTGTTTGACCAACTCAGTGGAGCCAAGGTGTTCTCGAAGATTGACCTCAGATCCGGCTACTATCAGATCAAGGTCAGGAAGGAGGACATTCCCAAGACGGCGTTCAACACCAAGTATGGGCAGTTTGAATTCTTGGTCATGCTGTTTGGACTGACGAATGCTCCTGCTGTGTTTATGAACCTTATGAATAAGGTTTTCCATGAATATCTAGATCAGTTTGTCGTTGTCTTCATCGATGACATCCTGATCTACTCAAAGACTGAAGAGGAGCATGAGGAGCACCTCAGGAAAGTTCTGGGAACTTTGAGGAAGGAGAAGTTATATGGTAAGCTATCCAAATGTGAATTCTTTCTAGACAAGGTGGATTTTCTTGGCCATGTTGTCACAGGAGAAGGAATTTCGGTAGATCCTAAGAAGATAGCTGTTGTTGAGAAGTGGTCTACCCCAAGCTCAGTTGCTGAAATCAGAAGTTTCTTGGGCTTGGCTGGCTACTACCGGAAGTTTGTGAAGGATTTTGCCAGAATTGCTGAACCGATGACGAAGCTCACTCGGAAGAATGAAGAGTTCATCTGGACGGAAGATTGCCAGGCGGCATTTGAGGAGCTGAAGAAGAGGCTTACCACTGCACCAATCCTTGTGCTACCCGTAGGAACCGGTGGTTTCTCAATCTATAGTGATGCCTCTGGAAAAGGACTGGGTTGCATTCTTCAACAAAATAGGAAAGTGATTGCTTATGCATCTAGGCAATTACAGACTCATGAGAAGAACTATCCCACACATGACCTGGAGCTTGCTGCAGTCATCTTTGTATTGAAGCTATGGAAGCATTATCTATGGAGAGAGAGTGGAAATATATACAGACCACAAAAGTCTGAAATATGTTTTCACTCAGAAGGAGCTGAATATGAGACAAAGAAGATGGCTGAAGCTGATAAAAGATTTTGACATCGACCTACAGTACCATCCGGGTAAGGCTAATGTGGTCGCAGATGTACTTAGTCGATACCCAGTGGCGATGTTCTTAACCAAGGAGCGGCACTTGCTAGAGGACATCGAGAAGCTTGGACTGGAGATTATACTGCCTGAGGAAAAGATGAAGGAACTGAGGCGAGAAGCTATTATACCTGGAGCTGACTCAACCATGATGCAGTTGCAATTGCGTTCAAGTCTGATGGACAAAGTCAAGGAGACACAATTTCAAGACGAGACGCTTTGCAAACTCAGAGATGAAGTGCTGGCAGGAACACTTGAAGGATTCTCTATCGCCAGTGATAGAGCATTGAAGAATGGTACAAGGCTGTGTGTACCATCTGGCGAATTGAGGAATGAGCTGATGCAAGAAGCACACCAGTCGCAGTATTCCATACATCCTGGAGCTAATAAGATGTATCGGGATATGCGTACCATCGTTTGGTGGTATGGAATGAAGAAGGATGTATCCAAATTTGTGGCTAGATGCTTGATTTGCCAACAAGTGAAGGCTAGCAGACAGAGACCCGCAGGACTTCTACAGCCGCTGGACATTCCGTAGCGGAAGTGGAAGCATATAACAATAGACTTTGTGTCAGGAATGCCTCGATCCCAAGGAGGGAAAGATGACATTTGGGTTATTGTGGACCGACTGACTAAGTCAGCTCACTTTATCCCCTTCAAAGTTGGTTTATCCACTGAGAAGTTGGCGACACTGTACATGCGGTATATCTACCGGATTCATAGAGTACCGGTAAGTATTGTATCTGACCGAGATACTAGATTTACCTCACATTTTTGGAAGAGTTTGCATGAAAGCTTGGGAACAAAACTGAAGTTCAGCACAGCCTATCATCCCCAAACTGACGGACAATCGGAGAGGACCATCCAGACGCTAGAGGACATGCTGAGATCTTGCGTCTTAGATTTTGGAGGGTCTTGGAAAGACCACTTACATTTAGTGGAATTCTCTTACAACAACAGTTACCAAGCTAGCATTGGTATGACCCCATTTGAAGCTCTTTATGGACGTTGTTGTCGCACTCCACTTGCATGGGACGACGTAGGAGAAAGAGTACTGCTGGGGCCAGAAATGGTGACTGATGCAGCAGAGAAGGTGAAGGTGATTAGAGACAAGCTCAGGATCGCCCAAGACAGGCAGAAGCATTGGGCTGATAGCAGTCGTCGACCACTGGAGTTTGAAGAAGGAGATAGTATCTTTGTGAATATTTTACCTACCAGAGGAACTATCCGATTTGGCAGAGCTGGAAAGCTGAGTCCCAGATATATCGGACCATTTGAAGTTTTGAGCCGAATTGGTGAAGTAGCGTATCGGTTAGCTCTACCAGCTAATCTTGAGGGCGTGCACAACGTCTTTCACGTTTCGCAGCTCAGACGCTACATCTCAGATCCGAGTCATATCTTGGATCATTCAGAGCTGGAGATTGAACCGAGCCTTACAGTACCAGAGAAGCCTGTGGCGATTTTGGACAGAGGCGAGAAGAGGACCAGGACTTCGGTGACTCCCATAGTCAGAGTCATGTGGAGGCACGATTCCCCAGGCGAGTCTACCTGGGAGCGAGAAGATGAGATGCGGGAGCAGTACCCGTACTTGTTTGAGACCTGAGGTAATTCCTAACTCTATCCTTTAAATTTCGAGGACGAAATTTTCTAAGGAGGGAAGGTTGTGAAACCCGTAACTTTCAGATAATTATTTGAAAATTTAATTAGCTAATATAATTAATTATTAGTTTAGGAAAATGCATTTTTAGAAAAATTATTAATTCTGGAAATTTTAGTCAAAACCCGTAAATTCAATTTTGTTATTTTTCTAAAATTATTAAAATTGCGTGTTTGTTAAATTAATATTTTATTCGATTATTATTAATAGAAAATTATTAATTTTAAAATAAATAAAATATAGATTTTTGTTTGTCATCCAGACCCGAAACCGAAAACATTCTTAGTTTTAATTACAAATATTTTTATCGAATTTCTTAAAAACAAATTTGGCCAAAGTTTTTAAAACCCATTTTTTAGCATTAGGTCCAAAGCCATTTTTCTCATTAAAAACCAAGCCTATTCGTTAAAGCCCATTGAAGCCATTAGGATATAACCTATTAGTTTTGAGCCCAAAAGGCCATACCCATACTTCAAACTTTCCATTCATTCTGTGGATGAATGAATGAGTTTTCATTCATTGGTGTTTGTTGTACAGACTTTTCATTCTTTGGTTGGGATGAATGAGCTTACACTCTTCATTTTCAACCGAAATCCCTTCGAATTTCGTCGACCCTACCGTCCGACTCCTCGGTTGCTTTTCGCCAGCGACAATGAATGGCCAAGGCCGTTGGCTTTCCTTCCCCTGGTAACCCCTCTCCTCCTTCCTATATAAACCCCTCTTTCCATCCCTCACCACCACTCTCAAACCACTTTCCCTAACCCCCAAACCCTAGCCCGACCCGACGCCGAGATCCCCGCCGGCCTCCGTCTACCTCGGCGAACCCACAGTAGTTCGCGGCTGCCTTCCCCGAGCATCCCTCCGGCCAGCGACCCTCTCGTCGGCCCTTCCGCCGTGCGCCGCTTCCCGGCCGCGTCCAGCCGCTCCCCCGGCGTCGATTTCCGATCCGTGCGGCCAGCCTTTATTAGGCGCTGTCCCATGCGTTCATCTTCCGGCGTGCTCCTCGATTCCGTGGTTGTGTTTCGATTGCTGTCCCGAACCACAGCACTTTCCGTGCCCCGATCCGATCGCTGTTCCCCTTCGACCTGCTGTTTCTGTGATCCGCGGAGATGCTGCCACTGTTCATTCTTTTCAGCATTTTCAATTTGCTGTCTCGCGTTCCCCTACGCGATGTCCCGAGAATGTACGCTGTCCGCGTATTCTGGAGTTTGCGGGAATTTATTTCCTCAAATTATTAGCATCTGAAAGCTCTAGCCGAGCAATTTCTGGTATATTTCCATTGCCCCATTTCCGTCTTTTTAGTCTGTGATGATTTGGTCCACGAATTCCCCGAAAATTCGGTAAGCGAGACATTTTTGGGTTTTCCGAAAATCTTTGTGTTGTAGAGATTGGTTCTGCAAATTTCTGAGTTAATTTTTGGGTTTTTTCGAGAACTTTTCGGAAAGAGTTCTGATAGTTTGGGTTTATTTCGGAATTTCCGAGTTTAGTTTGGTTTCCGAATTTTTTTCGGAGACGTGTTGCTGTTTCGGGTTTAATATTATTTTGGTTGAAAATTTGTGTCCCCTGGTTTGGGACAGTTATCGGTGTTTGGTTTGGCATTTTCCCAGTTTTTGGGTTGACCAAAAATAGAAGAAGTGCTGCCGGAATTTTCTATAAAATTTAATTATTATTTTAAAAATGGTTTTTCGGGAAAAATTATATTTTTGAAATTTTGGGCGACGACCATAATTGGTCAATGGGCCCTGTCTAAGTGCAAACGAAAGCGGTTTCATCCGGACGTTGAGGCATTAGCCTATTTGATAATTAGACCAAAATCTGAGACCTATTATTTAATTTATTATTAGTTTTGTAGGATTTTTAGAGACTAACAATTGTTTTCTTCTTATTTTAATTTATGTAAATATAGACTGTAAAAGGGCATAAGCCCAATTGTTTATTCCTGTGAGAAGTGTAATAGCTTAGGATTTATTTTGTTTTCTTTTATTTTCTGGATGATTTTTGGTCATGAGAACGTAGTATAAAATGATAATTATTTATTTTATTTTAAAAAGAAAATAATAATAAATGTTTTATCACTTAGCAGTTAAGTTGTAAATTTAAAATAGAAATTCATGTATTTCTCACTAAAAAGGAAAATCTTAGTTTTATATTTATATAATTATAAAATACCGAGTTTTTCCAAATAAACCGATAAATACAAATTTTCTCCAAAATAAATATAAATTGATGTTTCTTAATTACAACACACTAATAATCGCGTTTTGATTGTGTTAGCTAAATGAAGACTAAAATCGACTAGGACACAACTAGAGATTGCAACTAGTATAGTAACATTGGCGACTTTGGTTTTCTGAGACAAGTTTCCCGAATGTAGGATTTCAAGGAAGAACCTGATTTCCCATCCCGACGTATCGACCCGTCTAGTCCAATCAATTTGAGGCAAGTAAATTTTGTAGTTGATTACAATTATTTAATAATTGTTTTACTGCAAGTTTAAACCACGATACAACACGGAACTCTCTTTGAGAGCATTGACTGTAACTACTGTAACTATTGGGGATTGGGGGAATAGTGTAGTGGATATGACCACATCCAATTAGTATAACTGAATGTATTAGCTTACCCTCATACACACGGGGATAAGCCATACCATATCACTAGGATATTACTGTAACAAACCCAATCCGGTCATATTCATTGCCTATTCATATCACACTATTTTTAACTGCTGGAAAACTATTTACTTCAAATTGTTTAAAAGTGCATAATTCTATTATTAATTTTAATTGTTAAAATATCATGAATTGTACTTTGCTCCCTCCTGACTGGAGACTATATTTTTAGGTCCTATTGAGGATGCAGAGCTACTGATTAGTAGCTACTATGACCCTGAGTTATATCCTGCTGTGCTTCCTGAGGATGGCGTACTTGATAATGATGTTGCTTCTCTTTAGATGATATTTTCCAGTTTGATAGTTTTGTTTAAAAATAATGTTATTTCAGTTGGTGGTTTTATGATTGTACTTTGTACTGAACAAGTTTTAATTTATCGAATAATAAAGATTGTGGCAAATTAGATTGAGTTGTTGATTACCTGCATATGGAAGATACAGCTTACTGCCGCCGTCTCATCAACGGTGCAGGCTGGGCATGATCCGATTCGACCCAAGTAATTGGGACCGGGTCGTGACAGTTCGGTTCGGTTCGTTTTTCGGTCCAAAATCGAATAATGTTCACCCCTATGTGGGCTTTGACGGAATTCAAATTGGTCGCGTGTACGCGACGAATTTGATGCATATCCGTCGAAATTCACCATATCGGCCTCTGTGCAAATTCTCCAATTACTTTGTGCACGTTCGTCAGATCGAGACGAAACTTATGCCAACAGGACCGTATCATTTTTCTGGTCCTGTATGCCAAGTTTGGTCCCATTCTGAGACAGTTGATCGGATCGCCGTTTTGCGGGCCCCACGATCCGACTCAACGGGCGATTTTGTGCACGGCCCGCCGGAATCCAACTTTGGACATACGGTTGAGTTCATATCAGAAAATTGGACCTGTTGACATATAATTTGACGAGTTTAGAGACCGTTGACTCTGGCACGCTTTTCGGCGGGTCCAACGGCGGACACCGTTTTGACCCGAAATTACTATTTTGCCTCTGTGTCCAGAATTGGACTTAAGGACAGACAATCTTAGCTAATTTGACTATTCTGAGAACGTTGGTAATGTTTATTTCAGCATCTGGAGACTTTTTGTATGTGTTGACTTTAGTGATTCATCTGATGTGGTTGTACTATCGGTTTCTCCAGCTAAAGACCTCAGGCAAGTGTACTTTCTGATTGCTTTCGATTCATAGTAGTCTTTGTTAGCACAATGATTATATCATGTTTTTGAATATGGCTAATCAATTAAGTTTAACATAATGACATCACTAATATTCATGTAATCGCTATCATGTTGCTACTTAAACTTAGCATTGTCCTAATGTTAGCATTGTCCTAAATGTTCTATATTATATTGCTATGCTTGTATCATATTGGTTTCGTTTGTCTAACATGTATTTGTAGACATGCTGTAAGCATGATCAAGCTTTGTCAAACCAGGACATATGCAATAGAGAATTATTGATGGGCCAAAGACGGCGTTATACAAGAAGATTTTTCTGAACCGCCTAACGACCTATCCGGGGCCTCGCATCGGGGGTTCCGCTGCCCGGTCAGCGGACAGGGGTCGAGGGGGCAGCGCCCCCCGCCAGGAGTTCGGGGGCGAAGCCCCCGAAAGGTATTCAGATTTCCAGATCAGTTTATCTTTGGACGACTGCCGTCAAGGAAAGAGGCGTCTTCAAGTCTGCTCAAATATTTGAAGAAAGGCGTCATCAAAGGGCTCTTGGTTTTCCTATTTCATGAATATATTTTTTATATTTATTGAGTCTAGGAATACGATGTACACTGCATCGTACTGGCAAATAGGCTACCCAAGAAACGTTTTCAAAATACCCTTTCATTTTGAAAACTAGCCCACTTACAAAAGCCCAAACTACTTCCTAACTGTTTGACTTTTCAAAAAGCCCAAAAACCAATTTGCAAAAACTCTGACAGAACTCCGTAAGAACTCGGACAGAATTCGGCCAGAGTTCGGCCCGAATTCGGCCAGAGTTCGGCCAGAGTTCGGTTAGTGAACGTTGCTTTTTGAACTTGGTCTTCCTGCAGTTACGGATCCCACCGAGATTTTCTCATAGAGTTCTGCCCAAATTCTGCCCGAATTCTGTCAGAATTCTGCCTCTGGAAAAACTATAAATAGAGAAGGATTTCGATCATTTCAATTCACTCATTCACTTTCATATCTCTTCTCTATAAGCCTACTACTTCTTCCAAAGTATTCCGAGCTATTCATTTTCAAATCCCAAGCCAGTTACAATCCTCTAGTCGATTTGTCAGTGTGGTACGGTCTAGAAGTTTCAGAGTGGTTGTAATCGGAGGCTTGATTGAAGTTAGACACTTCACAATTGAAGTTGGTCGAGTACTTCGGATCAAAGCTCGCGTTGTAGAAGTTGCAAGATCTTCGGATAAAAACTTGTGGTGATTTTCCATAGTGGATTCAACTGGTAGCAAGAGTTCTACCGACTGGACTAGTCCTCAACAGAGGGAAACCAGTATACATCCTTGTGTTTGCGTTTGCTCTCTACTCTCTACTTTTCATTTACATATCTGTGATATATTAACTGTGATCTTGTTACTAACATTTTTAAATAGTTAATTTCCGCTGCCTACTCTATTCACCCCCCTCTAGAGTATTGCGCTTTACAACTCGTTCCTACAATCGGTCCTACAGTCTTCTCATTTCATGTTTATACATATATCTTGCTGCTTGTTGACACGCTCGTCACACGGAGTAGTCGGAAGGAAAAATATCTTAGTAGACATGTGGACTACCCAGAAATATTTCCAAAATGTCTATTCTTGCCTGATAGCAGCTGCACATGACACGTGCAGTGTGCCGAATTTACCTCCTAGCCGTTCACATGTCGAAAAGGATATTTCACACCACATAGGTAGTTATCTTTTATTTATTTTTTCTTGTCTTCTTCACCACCTGCCATGTCGTCAGTTACTTTCTAGCTTTCATATTCCATATGTTATTTTCATGTCTTGTTAATTCTATTGTGTTTTTGCATTGCCGTCGGTTTGTGTACTTGTTCCATTCCTGACTGGAAACCAATATTTTTCAGGTTAGCTGTGGCTTCTTTAGCATTGAGAGATATGGGTGTACTTGCAGGCAGAAACCTAGAAATAGATAGCAGTTGTATCATTCTCATTAATTATAAAATCTTGTATTTTCTTTCATTATAAATATTGTAAATGTTGTAAATGTTGTAATAAATCTAGAAATGTGAATGAGCAGCAAATGTTATATTTTATAATTTTGAGCATCTTGGCCGTGACAGCGTTCTACCGCCGACTCTGCGGCGTAGGCTGGCTTGGACACGTCTCGTATCCAAAAAAGCAGATGCGGGTCGTGACAAATGCTACTTTGGTTCCTAAAGCTAACAAATGTGGATCTAAGTTTATTTGGATACCAAAACCTTCGCCTAATGTTGTTGGTGGAGCTTCTTGTGTTGGGACATAGCACCGAAGAGGTAATTGCAAAGCTAAAATGGTCATCTTCCAAGTAATTGTACCAACATAAATGTGGCCACTGGAGCCACTTTGGTAACATGCTAAATGATTCTTCCTAAATGGTTTTATTTATAAAATTTAGCATATTTTTATTGATGTCTTGCTACTAGCTCTTATTGATATCCTTTAGTTGCTTATTATCTAAATTATATGAGATATGATACTAGCATGCTTAGTTAATTCTCTTGCAATTAATTTTATCTAGCATGACTAGTTATCTTGCTTAAATGATTAGTTCACACTACGTAGTCTTCTACTCATTTTCTATTAGTGTGACACATTTATCTATGCATGCTCTTTATTCTTAGTCTTTATTATGAAGCATGCATATCACTCTAGTCCATAGGAGTTTGGATTTTTGTTTTGAGTTAATGTATTTTTTGACCCTCCATCTTTAAAGTTTTTGAGATAGTTACCTCTCACCGATTTATCTTCAATATGTCTTATTCATTTAATCGGTATTTGTGAATATATGTATTTTAGCTCAAGCTTCTTGCTACTTGAAAAGTATATACTTCTATTTTTAACATTTTGCTTGCATAATATATTCACTATTGATTCTCATGTCTTATTTTGTTTGACTTTTTTGTGAATCAATTATGTCTTTGCCTAATAAAGCATATTTATACGTGTTTTGAATTTGTGATAGCTTTTCAAATTTTTATTAAGGATACATGACTGTACACATTGAATTTCTATTTATATGTTGTTCATGTATCTCTTATTGATATATATTTTGCATAAATATCTTTATGTGGGCATATGAGTTAAGATCAAGTTTTACATTATTTTGAAGAGTATTTAATTTACTTATTGTCTTCAAACTTATGCTTACCTCATACTTTAGCTATTGATTCTTTTGACCAATTTGTGTATTTCTCTTTGAATCAATTAGCTTCTTCCTTAAAGCATTTTTTCTGATTATATCTTCTTGACTTTTTGGTTGACATTATGGATACATAATTTTTAATTGATTTATAATGTTTTGAATGTTTCATGTATGCCTATTTGAGATATATATAGTTTTATATATATTGATGATTCCTAACTTTTAATATTTATTTGTTTTTATATCTTTAAGTTGGGATGTTGAAAGAAAATATTTATTAATGTCTTGATCATGATTATTTATGGATGTTCATTAAGAATCACACGATTTTGTATTTTATCTTTCATTTTAAATTTACCTCCTTAATTAGTGTACATTCTCTAGTCTATATTTTCTATATATTTCTATAGTGCATATGAAAACTTTTTGTAAAATGACTTAGCCATCTTTAGCATTTAGCTTTCTTGGTCAAGTTGATCCTGCATTGTTTATTCCTTGGGTACAAAACCTCTTTACATTATTGTTGCCCAATGATATTTTTGTAGCTCATGAGAATATATGTAATTGATACATTATATTTCTTATGTCTTTAGCTACTATGATTTGAATTTTTGTGTTGAGACTCTACATTTCTAGAGAATACATTTATTACTTAATGTTCATAATATTTTGCATTCTCTAGATTGATCTACTATTTGATTATATTGGATTGATCTCAATACTTGACAAAAAGGTTTGTATTATTGTGTTTTCATGAATATCTTTTTAGCCTTATTTTGATAAGTGCCTACTACATATATTTGATTACCTTCTTACTCTTATCCTTGCTTTATGAAGAGTCTCTAAATTATTTTGATCATTCAAAATTCATGCCCTTTATTGGACACTCTAAGCTTAAGCACATATATTTAGTATTAGTGAATTAAGATTTAATGAGCACATTATCTTGTTAATGGTTTACCTCATTAATCTTGGTATGTTATATAGCTTGCTTATTAATGATATGTTGTTAAGCTATACAATTTTGGTTTACGTTCACTCATCTAGCTATCCTCTTATATTTCAATCTATATATGATATGCTAGTTTACAAAATAAGATTTGTGAATTACCTTGATGTGATTTGTATTCTATTTTAGATACATATGTTTATTCTCCAATAATTTGACAATTTTTTGATTTGATCTTGTTTTCATCGAGGTTTGTGATTCCTTTCTATAATCTCCTTCCATACTAGTCATTGGTAAACATTTCTTAAATTTCTCTCACTTTTGAGTCATAATTTCATTATATTATCATTTCTTCTCATTTTTGTCTATTAGGTATTCTTTTATATGAGATTGACTTCTTCCCATATTTTCCATTGATTTATGAGATTTCATTATCAATATGGATTTGGGATTATTATTATTTTCCTTAATGAGATTTTTTGAATCATGTTTAATTTGTTTATTTTTCTTGATAATGATCCTAATGGTTAAGTAGTCATAAATTATCTAATTATGTGTTTATCAAGTTAATTTATTACTCTACTTTGACTACTCATGGATTACCACATATGAGCCTTTGTTATTTAAACTTTATTGGTCATTCATTAAGTATTAGCAAGGTTTGGATTCTACCCGTTGATGGGTACATATGTGATAAAAAAAATTATCCATTAAAAATTGGTTGATTCTTTCTTAATTAGAAATTCATGGTCATGATATTTTATTTTGAGTTTTATTTTATACTCTTTTGTTTTTGAGCTATATTGTGAATTTTATCATGATTGTTTTAATTGACCGTATTCTTTTTCATGATGATTTTTTTCTCAAAAGGTAACATGCATTGATCTATCATATTTAAATATGATATCTTTCTATATAGGTTAATATATGACATCTTTTGATTATATATGCTTAATTGAAATATTCTTTCATTTGTTCATCTTTATTGTCTTTTGATTGTACATCTCTTCTTGTATAAAGATGATACTTTTTGGTTTTATGACGATCCATTAGCCTTATATGGATTGAGCTAAGGAGAGAAAATTTATAGTTGATTTACCCCTAGATCTTTTTGTTATCTATTTTATGCTATAAGTGTTTTGGAACTAGATATGCATATTTTGAGGGAGAGCAAACTAATTGGTTCAATTCATTTATACCCTTTAATATGCCGTATACCTAGTCATCATGGATCCATATTTCTTCAATTTTATATCTTATATATTGAGGTCATGATACTTTTATTTTGAAGGGTTTTATGAGAGTGCATACGGTTGTCTTTATTATCATGTCTCTCTTCTATATGAGTTTAAATAGTTAATATTTTTAATATTAACTTACTTATCTTAACTTCATGAATATTGAACTTTCATTGATTTGACTTTCTTTGTATGCTTAATTGCTTTTTGGCTTTCCTTGTTGAGGACTTATCCAAAATTCGTGATTTATATTAATATTTGTAGTACTTTGAGGGGGAGCATTCAAGTCGACTAAATTTTTTCTTCTGAAGTATGTTTCTTTTTTACCTTCATGTTTATCTAAAATATATTCATATAGCATGCTAAGGTAATTGAGTTCAAATGCATGAACTTGGTGAATAGATTTTGTAAATAATAAGATTATTTTATACCAATTGTTCTTTCTTCATTGATCATTCTTTTAACTTGTTCCATAAATTTTTGTGGACAATTATGACTATCAGTAGCTTCTTTATCAATATTCAAGTTTATGTATTTCAATATATCAATTGGTATCTTTTTCATTGATATCTATTATTTTACAATTATCTAATCCTCGTGGCTTTTAATTGAAATTCTTTATTTCATAGTTCTCTTCCAAAACTAGTGTAGTATATCATATTATATTTTGTGCTTCTCTCTTGGATTTCTAGTTGGTAAACTATTTATTGATTGCTTTCAAATTCATTTAGTTTTACCAACCATATTGTATTTTGACAAGCTATCTTCTATTTGGTATTCTACATTGGGTATGTAGTTTTCTAAACTTGTTTTTACACACTTCTCTCATTGCTTTCTTAATCATGATTGTCTATGCTTCCTCATACTTTGATTTATTTACTTAAGTTTGATTTCAGTTTACCTCTTTGTACGAGGGAGCTTATTTTGATCATGTCAAATGGAGAGAAGTAAGTTTAAGTATGTGTTAATATGTTTGAAAATGGTAGAAGTAGTTTAACTAATATTGTACCAGTATATATATGCTTATATCTTTTACACATTAGTAATACGTGCTTCTATTATGTCCATACTAAACTTAACGATTTGTCATAATAAAAAATTATTGACCCAATGATTGTATCATATTTTTGAATATGATAAATCGATTAAGTTTAGCATTATAATTATCACTAATCTTCATGCAATCACCGTAACATATTTACTTATACCTTTTAGTGATATATGCTTATTGTTTTACATATTAGTGATATGACCTTCTATTATATATATCTTAAATTTAACCGAGTTGTCATAATTAAAAAAGGGGACATTATTAGTCTAATGATCTAACTATATTTTTGATTGTGGTTATTCGATTAAGTTTAACATTATGATATCAATAATATTCATACTATCATTATAGTATTTATACTTAAACTTATCGTAGTCCTATTGTGCATTAACTTTATCAAACTGGCTACTATGTATATTGCTTTGTGTGTCTAAACTGTATTTGCAGAAGAGTAATATGCAATATCAACATGGACATATGCAATAAAGAAATCACGATGAGCTAAAAATGATGGTATTTCAAAGGATTTCTCAAAACCGTCCGATGACATCTCCGGAGCCACGCACTCGGAGATTTCGTTGCATGGTCAGCGGATGGAGGTCGAGGGGCAGCACCTCCCATAGGAGTTCGGGGGCGAAGCCCCCGAAAGGTATTCAAATTTTACAATCTGGATATCTGCCATCAAAGGAAGATGTTATCATCTACCCAGTGAAGAAGCTATCATCTATCAAGTGAAGAAGCCAAGCCATGCCATCATCATTTTATGACTCTGAAGAAGTCTGCACCTGCTATAGTATATCTGGAGTCTATAATTAGTCTTAGAAATAATTGTAAACACAAGAAATGGATGAAAAAAATCGAAAGGTAGGATAGAAAATAATCCAAGATCACTTTTGGGGAAATAATTCGGAAGATCCAACGAATCTCTGCAGAAATTCGAAGAATGATCCGAAAGGACCACATAGAACCTTCTATGAGCTATCGGATTGTCCGACGGAAGTCCACAAAAATCCGACGGATAATTCGAATTGTTACCATTAGAAATCCAACGGTTAGATCATGCCCCATCAATGATCCCAATGGCTATATTTCTACCTGTTACTGGTCAGGGTCGAAAAATCCGACAGTGATCTACGGAGATCCGACGGATCTTTCGACCGTTGATAGAAAGTTGCTCCTTTGCTTTTTCTCTTACTTCAGTTATAAATAACCTTGAACCTGTTCATTCAAGGTGGATGCTTTGAGCTTAAAATTTTCTAATCTACCAAAGCCTATCCACAAACAACTCTCCCAAAGCTTTCACTTGTCTATCCAAAAATTATGTTGAAGTGTACTTGAGTTGTAAAAGTGAGATCAAAATCAGTAAAGAGGTTGAAGTTGGAGAGTCTTTGGATGAAAGCTCTCGTAATATTGGAGAGTTTTCGGATTAAAGCTCTCGTGCATTGAAGTCAGAGAGGCCTTCGGATAAAAGATCTCGTGTAAGAAGTTGGTAAGTCTTTAGATCAAAGCTCGCGTTGTACTATTTGTGGTAATAGTGGTTTAAGGGCGGAGAGATTTTCGGGACTTGAGTACCCCAAGGGAAGATTTTATGATAAATCGAGTGTCAGTATTTTTATTGCTTCTTCTCTTATACTCTTAATCTTTAAGCTGTCCATTAACAATCTTATTATGCTTGATTAATAAGCTTGACCCTATTCATGTAGGACCGTTGAGCACCTTTAGAGGGGGGGTGAATAGAGTGTGTGTGTGCAGCGGAAAATAATCACCAATTAAAAACTAGCTATGGCAGTGAAATAAGAGACAGTAAATATAATGCAGCAAGCGATAGAGAATTCAAACTCAGCGACACGGCGATATATACTGGTATCCCTCTGAGAGGACTAATCCAGTCTCGAGTACTCTTGTTCGATGTTAATCCACTATGGCACAAGCTTTAACTGAGAGCTTGCAGTATCTTACAACACCGTGCTTGGTGACAAGTGCACGACCGACTTCACAACACCGTGCTTGGTGACGAGCGCACGACCAGCTCCACAACAAGAAAAGTTGCTGAACTTGGAACGACCTCTTTACAACTCTTGGAATACCAAAAGACTCTAAATCAACTCTGATATTACTGGCTTTTGGCTAAGAGGTGTATAGGTATGATTTGAAAATCTTGGATCGTTTGAAAACACTTGAATAGTAGAGAAGAGAAGATGAAGAGTGAATGAATGATTTGAAATGAAAAGTTCTTCTCTATTTATAGGTGTTTTCTGGGACCGAACTCGGACAGAGTTCGGACAGAGTTCGGATGCAGATATCTCGTAAAGAGACGTTGCTCGCAGATTTGGAGGCAACAGAAGTTTGAATACAAACTGACCGAACTCGGGCCGAACTCGGTTATGAGTTCTGTTAGGAGATTTTCGAAAATATTTTATCAGAAATTGTTTTCAAAGATATTTTGGAATATTTTGTAAAAAGATATATGAGTGATAATGGATAGGCTTTTTAGAATGTGGACTGGGATAACCCTAAGCCAGTATTACCAAAACTGATTTTACAAAATAATTTCTAGACTCAATAAAATGTAAAATACATAATAAAATATAAAATGAGTCATCTTCAGATTTGATGATGTTGATGCTTCGTTGATGCAGTACAACGTCCATTGAAATTGATTTCATATATCCTGAAATGATTAGCAGCAGTTTGTATATTTTGTGTATTGACTTAAGTGCATATTGATTATCGAAATCGGGTGTGACCATGGAATGGGCCAACAATCTCCCCCATTTTGATAATTGACAAACTTGAGTCTATACCAAAATATATCTTATAAAATATAACAAAATATAAGTACCTGAATAAATGAGATGGTTGAGTTTGTTTTTGGATTTCTACTCTTTTTGGTATATGTGTACTCTTTTTCTCCCCCTTTGTCAAATAGTAAAATGACTTGGCTCCCCCGTAATGTGTGAAGCCAACAATAGACAACAAAAGACAAAGTGAAGCAAAAGAGACATGATCACAGCATAAAACAACTACTACGGAAAGAAAATGCTGGAAATAAAGTACTAGAAATGTCATACTAAAAAGTACTGAGTACAATCATCAGAAAATGTCTAACTAATGAGTTTAGACATAAAAAGAAAAACTACATCAAAGCATAAAGATCATCATCTAACAAGTATCCACTATCCAAAAGCTGAACCCGCGTCTCATAGTGGGGTCGTCAGCACCAGGAGCCTCTGGAGGAAAGTAGGCTGCAGTGGGGTCGAAGTGCTGGAAGGAAGCCTCATCTGTGAACCGAGGACCCGGAAAGCCTGGGTGAGGCAAGATGGTGATCGGATGGACCGGATCATGGGCTAGGCTGTAGTGGAGGTCAGCAATCCCATTCCTCAGCACCTGAGCCTGAGAGATGCGTCGGAACTCCGAATCAAGATAACTTTGATGACGTTGCGCAGATATAGCAACAAAATCATCAAAGCGCTGATAGAAAGCCGGATCAAATCCCGGGGCAGGGGCTGGTGCAGGAGCAGCATCAGGAATCTCAACGTCAGCAGCTGGAGCAGGCTAAGCTCCAGTAGGCAGAGGTGGAGCAGGAAATCGGTAGGATCTGGTAAGCTCGATAGGAGTGGAGGAGAATGCACAAGTCTGAAGATCAATCTCAAAACGACGAAAGATAGACGCCAAGTGCATAGGATATACCAGATTCCTTCCTGCATTTCTGCAGTTCAGCATCCAGGACATCATGGTTTTTGGGATAGAGAATGGAATACCGAAATGAATGTGGTATAAAGCAGAGAGTTCCAAGAAGGTCACTTCATCTGTGGATCCTTTCTTTGGAAGGAGTACAGAGAAAATCATGCGATGAAGTTCATAAAAAGATTGGTTCAAATGCTTTGAATAAACCCTACGAGAAACAGGGTTTGGATGACAAATGAGTTCCCTAAAAGAGGCTAGGATAACATCAGCAGGGAATTGGACATGGGTAATGTCAACCAATGCTTCACCAAGATCAGGAATATGGAAAAATTCACTGATGTCGGTAGTACTAAATTCTAATTCTTGCCCAGCAACGCAAGAATAGAAGTTTCTGTTAGATTTTACTTGCAAATTGCAGTAAAACATTCGGACAGCATTATCAAAAATATTTTCTGCTACCTCAAAAAAGTCTCGGTAGCCTAAGTGATCAAAAGTAGGAGCATATTCAGAAAATATGGTAAAGTTAACAAAAGCTCCATTGTAAATCTTACGGCCAGAAAAAGAATCGAACCAAAGATCAGAAAACTCTTTGTCCGAAAACAAAGTAGAATTATAGTCTTCTGCATCTATTGGTCATGCTGGACTAAATAGACTAGCAGGTGTATAATCAGAAGAGGAGGAGGCACCTTGGAAAGATGTTCCTCTATGACGTTTAGGAGCCATGGAGAAAGTAGAAAAGAAAAAGGAATACCTTTTTGAGAAAGGAGGAAGATGAGAATGTTGAATATGCCCACCAGATCTCTTAGATTCCTTGCTAGGATGGAGGAGGAAGAGCTTTTAGGGAGGAAGGAGAAGTTTCCACGAGTTGGTGTGTGAAAAAGATGATTGAAAGAGGTGAATTTATAGGGTTTAAAGTCGGTTGTTCGGTTCTGGAATCAATACAGCGCCGACCGAACTCGGTCCGAACTCGGTCAGAGTTCGGCCCGAGTTCGGTCACTTGTATTCCCGAGACAATAAATGCAGTTCTGGTTGGTTAAAAGTAATTTTTATGACTTTTGACTCTACTATTTAATAACAAACTCTATTTATGGGTTAACTATAGGGGTTGTCCCAGCTAACGGAGGTTCACCGGGGAACTCTTAAGTACCGCTTCGCTTCGACCGTAGTCGTGGTGACAGACATACCCTTTTTAGGTTTATACCCAAAAATAATTTCCGTTAAATAAATTTCAAAGTTACAAGTCATAAAAATTAATTTTAATTACCATATTACATTATGAATCTGAAAATTCAAGTATACCGAGCTCACGCCTCATTATGTTAAAACGGTCTTCAGCCAATGGTTTTGTGAATATGTCTGCTAGTTGATGATCTGTGTCAATAAATTCTAAGCAGATATCCCCGTGTTGTTGATGATCACGAAGAAAATGATGTCTTATCTCTATGTGCTTTGTGCGTGAATGACAGATAGGGTTCTTAGTCAGATTAATAGTGCTAGTGTTGTCACAATAAATAGGAATTTTAGTGTAGTGCAGATTGTAGTCTTCTAAGGTTTGCTTCATCCATAAAATCTGAGCACAACAACGTCCTGCGGCGATATACTCAGCCTCAGTTGTTGATAATGCTACTGAATTTTGTTTCTTGCTAAACCAAGAGACTAAGGCCTTTCCTAGGAAATGACATGTGCCGCTGGTACTTTTACGGTCCACTTTGCATCCTGCAAAATCCGCATCCGAGTAACCTATCAGGTCAAAGGATTTGGTTTTAGGATACCATAAGCCGACTGTAGAAGTTCCTTTAAGGTATCGGAAGATACGCTTAACGGCACTAAGATGTGATTCCTTAGGGTTTGCCTGATAACGTGCACAAATACAAACACTAAACATAATATCAGGACGACTAGCAGTTAAATATAATAAACTACCAATCATACCTCGATACTTACGCTGATCGACAGGTTTGCCACTTTCATCAGCATCAAGCTTTGTAGATGTAGCCATAGGAGTCCCGATTGGCTTTACATTCTCGAAGTCGTACTTTTTCAGTATGTCCTTCGTGTATTTAGCTTGGTTGATGAATGTTCCTTTCGAGTGCTGTTTGATTTGAAGTCATAGGAAGAAGTTTAGCTCTCCCATCATACTCATCTCAAATTCACTCTGTATACACTTAGCAAAATCTTGACAGAGTTTTTCGTTAGTAGAACCGAATATTATGTCATCTACATAAATTTGCACAAGGAGGATATCATCATTCAAGGATTTTATAAACAAAGTAGTATCAATCTTTCCTTTTGAAAATCTATTATCAAGTAAGAAGGCACTTAGGCGTTCATACCAAGCACGAGGTGCTTGTTTGAGTCCATAAAGGACTTTCTTAAGCTTGAAGACGTGATCAGGTTTTTGAAAATCTTCAAAACCAGGGGGTTATTTCACAAAAATTTCCTCTTTTAAAAATCCATTTAAAAATGCGCTTTTCACGTCCATTTGAAATAATTTAAAATCATTAAAACATGCAAATGCACAAAACATGTGGATGGCTTCTAGTCTAGCAACAGGAGCATAGGTCTCATCATAATCAATTCCTTCTTCTTGATTATAACCTTGTGCCACTAGACGTGCTTTGTTGCGTAGAACTTGTCCATCTTCACTGAGTTTATTTCGGAACACCTATTTGGTACCAATTATCGATTGACCAATGGGTTTAGGAACGAGTTCCCAAACTTGGTTTCTCTCAAATTGATTTAGTTCCTCTTGCATGGCATGAATCCAAAACTCATCAGTAAAAGCATCATCTACATTCTTAGGTTCTATTTGAGAAATAAATGCTACATTTGTTGCTATATCAGAATCTTTAAGAGATGAACGTGTACTTATACCTTTAGATACATCACCTATGATGAGTGTTTCTGGATGATCTGGCATGAATTTTAATGATTCATACTTTTGGGTCAGATCTTTCACAACACTCTTCTCAGTCCTTGCATCTTGGGTCAGATCTTTCACAGAACTCTTCTCCGTCCTTGCATGTGTATCTTCATCATCACTGTCACTAGATCTGTGACTATTTAGCTCATCAAAAGTAACATTAATAGTTTCTTCAACAATCATAGATCTTTTATTGAAAATTCTATATCCCTTACTCTTAGCAGCATATCCGAGAAATATCCCGTCATCTGCTTTGGAGTCGAACTTTCCCAAGTTATCCTTGGTGTTCAGGATAAAACAGCGACAACCAAAAACTTTAAAGTAAGAAATGTTTGGAATTCTTCCAAACCAAAGCTCATATGGTGTTTTCTTCGAGATTGGTCGAATTAACACCCTATTCAAAATATGACAGGCTGTACTAACAGCTTCTGTCCAAAAATATTTAGGAAGATTATACTGATTCAGCATGACTCTAGCCATTTCGCTTAGAGTACGATTTTTCCGCTCCACAACACCATTCTGTTGGGGAGTTCTAGGACAAAAAAATTCGTGGTAATATCCACTATCATCACAAAACTTTTTGAAATCAGAATTTTCGAATTCGCCACCATGATCACTTCGGATACGAGTAATCATGAAGCCTTTTTCGTTTTGTACCTTTTTGCAAAATATCTAAAATTCAAAAATTGCATCACTTTTGTTTGATAAGAAATAAACCCAAGTAAAACGAGAGAAATCATCAACAAGAACAAAAGCGTAGAGCTTACCGCCAAGACTGGCGACTCTACTAGGACCAAATAAATCCATGTGAATTAACTGCAAAGGTCTAGAAGTACTTACAGCGTTGATGGATTTAAAAGTAGACCTATGTGCTTTGTTCTTTTCACAGTCAGCACATACCATATCTCTCTTGAATGGAATCTCAGGGAGTCCTCTTACCAACTTCTTTGTACTTAGTCGTGAGATAGTATCCATGTTTGCATGTCCTAGTCTCATGTGCCATAGCCAGCTTTCATCTTGATTGGCTACTAGGCACTTACCTGCATTATTAGTATTCTCCAAAAAGAAAACATAAATATTGTCTTCTCTAATCCCTTTATATATGGGATCACCAGATGACAAATCATATATGGTACATTTATCTTTCACAAAATTGAAACCATAACCATTATATGCCAAATGACTTATGCTTAATAGGTTATGTTTCAATTTTGTTACTAGACAAACATCCTTTATTACTGGATAGGGAGAAATACCTACAGTACCATTACCAATTATATCACCTCTCAAATTATTTCCGAATGAGACATATCCTTCTTTCTTCATTGATAGCGTAGCGAACAAAGATGCATCACCAGTCATGTGTCGCGAACATCCGCTATCGAGGATCCATTTGCTTCTAGCATGAGAGGATTGAGGGTCCATCTACAAGACAAGTAGATGAATCCTTTGGTACCCATTTTCTGAAAGGGTCCATTCTGATTAGCTTTAGGTCTCCAGATTAAAGTGTGATTGTCAACAAGCTTTCTTGCTAAACAATACTGTGATATGTGTCCATGCGTGCCACAATAAGTGCAAGTAAGTTTAGAACCAGATGTGGTCACAACTGTGTTTACATGCTTGTTTGGTTTGGAGAACCTATAAGTGAATGCATGATGATATTCGTGTTTCTTCTGTGCTTTCTTATTTTTAGTCCTCTTAGGTGTATGCTTAGCATTAGGACTAAATTTAGGCTGTGTCACAGGTATTGCCTGTTTGCCTAACTTGATTTCTAACTTTTTAGAAATCGCAATAGACTCTTCATATCTAGCAGTCATATCTGAGAGTCTTTGTTCTGTTACTAGGTACTTCTTCTTCTCTATGTCATATAGTTCTTGCATCTTGACATAGTCTCTTTCTTTCTTTTCAATTTTGAGGATAGCCTCATGATAGTCTACCTTGAGTTTGGCTATCTCTTCCGTGTTACCGGTAGTAGACGTCTCTCTAATATCTTCAATAAGATTGGACAGTCTAGCTAACTCGGTTGTGTATGCCTTAATCTCTTTTCGAGATTGCTTATACTTATCGAGCACAGTTTTGTGATCTTCAAGTAATTCTCTAAAGGCATTTTCTAATTCATCGAAAGTAAAATCATCATATAGAGGGTTTGAAGATACCTTATCAAATGCCATAAGACAGACATTTGCATTGCCGCAGGGTCTATCCTCTTCTTCTGTATCACTGGCATCACTTTCATGCCAGATACTTGTGTTGGCATACTTTCGACCGGTTGTTGCTTTTCTGCTTGATCTTGATCTGTCATATGGACTGCTTTTCTTTAAAGTTGGACAGTCCTTCTTCATGTGCCCTGTCTTCTTGCATCCAAAGCAAATGGTTTCATCTTCATTGCTTTCTTGGACATCTCTCTTCCTTCTGCTTGATTTCTCAAACTTTAGGAATCTTTGGAAGTTCTTCACAAGTAGGGCCTGTTCATCACCACTTGATGATTCTTCATCAGAGTCATTGCATGTTGATTTTCTTGCTTGAGCTTTGAAAGTAATAGATTTTTCTTTTGGTGTTGCTTCTTCAAACTCTTGCAAATCACGTTCATGGGTCATCAGCTTCCCCATCAGTGTTTCCAAGGACATAGTGGTGAGATCGTTTCCTTCAATAATTGTTGTGGCTTTTGGATTCCAGTTCTTGGTTAGAGCCCGCAACACTTTTCTGATCTTCTCATGATTGCTGTAATTCTTGCCAAGAGATTGCAGAGGATTAGTTATATCAAGGAAACGAGTAAACATCTGTGTAATTGACTCACCGGGTTTCATCTTGAAAGATTCATATTCCTGTGTCAGTCTACTAATTTTGGATTCCTTCACTTGGGAAGTACCTTCATGAGTTACCTCAAGAAGTTTCCAAATTTCGTGAGACGTCTTACAGGTTGAAACTCTGTTGAACTCCGTTTTGTCAATTGTACAGAATAGTGCATTGATGGCACGAGCATCTAGACTAGCCTTAGCTTTTTCAGCTTCAGTGTATTTGTCATGAGGCTTGTCTACAAGCTGGCCTTCAACCACTGTGGGTGCTGATTTCTTATAACCATCAATGACTATAGACCAAAGATCAAAGTCAAGAGATTTTAAGAAGAATGTCATTCGTGTTTTCCAATAGGTATAATTTGTTCCATCAAATAGGGGAGGTCTATTTGTGGATTGCCCTTCACCGTTGAATATTGATTTCACGGCTGCCATATATACTCTCTGAGGTTTGTTATATAAAAATATAACCTGCTTTGATACCAATTGTAGGACTGTTGAGCACCTCTAGAGGGGGGGTGAATAGAGTGTGTGTGTGTGTGCAGCGGAAAATAATCACCAATTAAAAACTAGCTATGGCAGTGAAATAAAAGACAGTAAATATAATGCAGCAAGAGATAGAGAATTCAAACTCAGCGACACGGCGATATATACTGGTATCCCTCTGAGAGGACTAATCCAGTCTCGAGTACTCTTGCTCGATGTTAATCCACTATGGCACAAGCTTTAACTGAGAGCTTGCAGTCTCTTACAACACCGTGCTTGGTGACAAGTACACGACCGACTTCACAACACCGTGCTTGGTGACGAGCGCACGACCAGCTCCACAACAAAAAAAGTTGCTGAACTTGGAACGACCTCTTTACAACTCTTGGAATACCAAAAGACTCTAAATCAACTCTGATATTACTGGCTTTTGGCTAAGAGGTGTATAGGTATGATTTGAAAATCTTGGATCGTTTGAAAACACTTGAATAGTAGAGAAGAGAAGATGAAGAGTGAATGAATGATTTGAAATAAAAAGTTCTTCTCTATTTATAGGTATTTTCTGGGACCGAACTCGGACAGAGTTCGGGCAAAGTTCGGATGCAGATATCTCGTAAAGAGACGTTGCTCGCAGATTTGGAGGCAACAGAAGTTTGAATACAAACTGACCGAACTCGGACAGAGTTCGGTCCGAACTCGGGCCGAACTCGGTTATGAGTTCTGTTAGGAGATTTTCGAAAATATTTTATCAGAAATTGTTTTCAAAGATATTTTGGAATATTTTGTAAAAAGATATATGAGTGATAATGGATAGGCTTTTTAGAATGTGGACTGGGATAACCCTAAGCCAGTATTACCAAAACTGATTTTACAAAATAATTCCTAGACTCAATAAAATGTAAAATACATAATAAAATATAAAATGAGTCATCTTCAGATTTGATGATGTTGATGCTTCGTTGATGCAGTACAACGTCCGTTGAAATTGATTTCATATATCCTGAAATGATTAGCAGCAGTTTGTATATTTTGTGTATTGACTTAAGTGCATGTTGATTATCGAAATCGGGTGTGACCATGGAATGGGCCAACAATTCATCCCCCTAGGATGCTTTCAATTAGATCATCACTATCTTCATCTTCATCATCATCGCCTTCATTTAATATACATTCTTCTTCAGTAAATGGAACAATTTGATAAGAAGAAATATGTCCAAATTTTAACAGTTTGGTTATTTGAAAAATGTTGACTACTTGTATCAAATTTTGGTAATGGTTGAGTAAAATTAATATTTATATACGGTGAATGTAAATCACTTTCAAGCACAAATTTTTTTGCTTAACCATCTAATAATAGATAAGCTAATATAATTCATATCAGATAAAAAAAAATCGATAATAAGATTGCATAAATTATCTAGAGCCAATTATCTAGCGTAGTATTCCGACAGCTAAAAGAAGTTGGGTTAAACCACCCTTGTATGACAACCCATTTAATGTAATTCCATACGAGCATAATATTTTTAGAATATGATTCTTGACGAATAAAAATTGTAGAGCTTCTGAACCGGAGAGCTATTAAAGATGAGCTACTAGAGAAATCTTTAGAGAAGAGAATAAATGTATAGAGAAGAATTGAAGAAAAAAAATGTAGAAGAGAGTATGGTTTGAAAATTTCTGCCAAGCCTCTTTTAATTTATAGGTGTAAAGTCTAACCCTTATGATCTAAATAGTCAAAAGTAGGAAAAAAAAAAACATAAGTCATCAATACGACTAGCGCATTCTTTGATATTTTTTTAGGCTAATTATAAAGGCACTGTCCTTTTTTATCAGGGCTAGCCCGGATTGGAGCTAGCCCAAATTTTTGTGTGTTTTACTCAGGACAGCCCATTTTTTTGATTTTGGGCTGTCCCAAAGTAAAATTCTCCTAAACCCAAAATTTTTCTCTCATTTGCAAAATTTTTTCTCTCTCTTCCTAAACCCTAACTCCTCTCTTCTTCTTCTTCCTCTTCTCCTCCACCATTTCTCCATCCCCAAGCAAGAAGTTAATTTGAAAATTCCTAGAAATTTCTTCCACCCTAGAAATTTTCTCTTCTTCTTCCTCTTCTCTTCCAAATTTCCTTCTCAAGAAGATTGATGGCACCCAAATTCTTTCTCTATTTGTTTCCAAAACCCTAGAAATTAAATTGAAAAATTTAAGCATCCATTATATTGTTTATTTCAATTGTCTGTAGCCCATTTGAATTAAACTACATTCGGAGTGGAAAATTACCCATTTAAATTAAACACAAGTATGCACGAACGAGAAAACTGTGCGTCGACCAGAACTGCCCAATTTTCTGGCAGTCCAACAAACTGAATGGACTGCCAGAAAACTGGGCAATCCTAAGTCACAACATGTGAAACAAAGGACTGTCCATTTTTTTGGCAGTCCTTACTGTATGTAGTGCCTTTATAAAAAACCCTGATCAATTTTTCGATGGCAAACTTATAAATAATACAAAGTTTTAAAATGGGCTAGCCCTGATCAAAATGTGCAGTGCCTTTATAAAAAGTCTTTATTTTTCAGTCCATTTTCGTCTCCTACTTTCTCTAGAGCAGCAGCCATGGCCATGAGAAGAGCTTCCCGAACCTTCCTCTCCGCCATTCTCGCCGCCCTCCCCCGTACCCAATCTCCCCCTCCCTTCCTCCTCCTCCTCCCCAAACCCCCAATTTCTTTTCCAGAACACTCCCGTCGTCTCCAATTCTCCTCCCTCTCCTCCCTCGAGTCGGCGTTCGAGTCCGCCGCCACCACCGACGACATCCTCTCCTCCTTCGCCGCCCTCTCCTCGCCGGCTCCGCCTCCTTCTCCCTCAAGCGCTTCAACGACAGCCTCTCCTTCCTCGCCCGCGCCACCCGCGTTCTCGACTCCGTCGACCCTGAAGCCGCCGATGAGGACGGCTCCGGATCCGGCTTCGACCTCCGCCCCGTCGCCCACGCGGTCCACCTCCAGCTCGCAAACACCAAGACCGCCCTCGGCGGCCGCGAGGACGCGCTGCTCCACCTCCGGAAGTGCGTCGACCTGAAAGTTTCCATCTTCGGTGGGACCGGCAAGGAGCTCGGCACCAGCTACCGGGACCTCGCGGAGGCCTACGCCGTGGTCCTCGATTTCAAGGAGGGGCTGCCGCTCTGCCTGAAGGCGCTGGAGATCCAGAAGTCGGGGCTGGGGATGACTCGCTGGAGGTTGCTTATGACCCGGCGGCTTCTCGGAGTGATTTATACTGGATTGGAGGAGCACGACAAGGCGCTGAAGAAGAATGAGATGTCGCAGAAGGTGCTGAAGAGCTGGCGGATGGGCTCGGATTTGCTGCAAGCGGAGATTGACGAAGCGAATAGTCAGATAGCGATGGGGAAGTTTGATGAGGCGGTCGAGACCCTGAAAAGGGTGGCGGAGGAGACTGAGAAGGACAGCGAGACCAAGGCTTTTGTGTTACTCTCGATGGCCAAAGCTTTGAGTAATCAGGATAAGTTTGACGATACCAAGAGGTGCTTGGAGATCTGTCGGGAAATTCTCGGAAAAAAAAAGGAGGATGTTTCTCCTGCAAAGGTCGCCGAGGCTTACACGGAGATGGCGACGCTTTATGAGTCCATGAAAAAAGAGTTTGATACTGCGATAACTCTATTGAAGAGGAGTCTCAGATTGATCGAGAGGCTTCCGCAGGAGCAGCATCTGGAGGGGGACATGTCAGCGAGGATTGGGTGGTTGTTTCTGTTGACGGGGAAGGAAGGTCGAGAAGGCGGTTGATTATCTGGAGAGTGCAGCCGAGAGAATGCAGGAATGCTTTGGGCCAGAACACTTCGGGGTTGGGTATATTTACAACAACTTGGGGGTGGCATATTTGGAGATGGAGAGGCCGCAATCGGCTCAGCAGATGTTTGCGCTAGCAAAGGACATCTTGGATTTCTCTCTGGGCCGAACCATATGGATTCGATCCGGACTTGTCAGAGTCTTGCTAATGCATATAGTGCAATGGGAAGGTAACATGCTATTGATTGCACTGTTACTTTTTGCTCTCTTATAAGTTTTGGGTGTTTGTTTTGTCAAAATTGCATGCTATATTACTTTTAGCTATGATTTATGGGCTAGTTAGGGTAGAATTTTGGTACATCTAGGGAGAGACAGTGATGATTAAAGACATAGTTTAATTGGATTTTTACTTAATCGTTATTCGAATGGATGTATCCTATACTACTAATTATCTTACGTACTGAAGTGTATCTTACATAACGTTTATTTAGTCGGGATGACATCCAAGATGCTGATTTTAACCTCCATCTCCAATTATGTATTTTGTAGTATATCATCGTGGAATGCCAAAAGGTAGGTTCTCACCTCTTCGTCAAATCTTTGTAGTGTAGGGAAACTTGGAGATTGCTCCTTGGTTGCATGAGCTTAAGCTACAATCCAAAAGATAGGTAGCAAAGGTAGGCTATCGACCTGGCAACTGACCACCTAGATTTTATGGCATACCCTCTGACGCGGGACGAAGACCCAAAAACAAATTATTAGTATAAAATTAGGAATTTGAGAAGATTTGAATTCGAAAACTTTAATTGAAGAGTGAACAACAACTATTATAACTTTATCCCAAAAAAATTATAATAGAAATTCAAAATAATACTATGATTACCGTTGAGGACGTCAACGTTGAAAGCGGAGAAGCAATTAAAATAAAGAGATCCACTTTAAGGTTTTGGCATAGCACCATATAAACTCAAAATATATTTCTTATTCTCAATTCTTCCATCCCTAACTTATGAAATTACAAATTATTTATAAGCTACAAAACAATCAAAAGAACATAAATTAAATCTCTAAGTTCTTATCCATACGTTAAGTCAATCCCTAACCAACCCTAACCAACTCAAGAGATAAAATTCTCTTTATTTTGGTTTATCCTGACAATTAAAATGAAGAAACCCAAAATAACCAAAAATTCAAGTTGTTCTCCATCATAAAGATAATTTTATTTGTTAGGATAAACCAAAATAAAGAGAATTTTATCTCTTGAATTGGTTGGGATTGGTTGGGGATTGACTTAACGTATGAATAAGAATTTACATGTTTAATATATCTTCTTTTGATTGTTTTGTAGAAATCTATTTTGAGTTTATATGGTACGATGATAAAACCTTAAAGTGGATCTCTCTTTCAACGTTGCTTCTCTAATTTCAACGTTGACGTCTTCAACGTAGCTTCTCTGCTTTTGATGTTGACGTCTTCAACAGTAATCATAGTATTATTTTGCATTTCTATTATAATATTTGAGACGAATTTATAATAGTTGTTGTTTACTCTTCAATTAAAGCTTCCGCATCCAAATCTTCTCAAATTCCTAATTTCATACTAATAATTTGTTTGTGGGTCTTCGTCCCGCGTCAAATCTGGTATCAGAGCCCGGTTAAGATTGTTTATGCATTTACGCTCAAATCCCTAATTTTATACTAATAATTTATTTTTGGGCCTTCGTCCCGCATCAAATTTGGTATCAGAGCCTGGCTAGGATTGTTTATGCATTTACACTCAAATTCCTAATTTCATACCAATAATTTGTTTTTTGGTCTTCGTCCCGCGTCAAATTGGTATCAGAGCTAAATCCTAGTTTAGAAATATTTGTATACGCAGGTAGGTAAGACTCATACAAAAATGTCTCCACAAAATTTCTCGCAACAATTTTGTGCGATAATCGATAATATATATGATAAGATGCTTGCTGAAATAAAAAAGGTGTTTGAAGAATTTTCCAATCGTAATAAAATAAAAACTATTGCTAACGGTGATCCTATACACATAAAAAATTCATTAGTGGAACCTACCGAGTCTGTAATAGACGAGTCAGAAGTTAAATTCAAGTCTGAGTCTAAGTCTAGATTTAAACTAGTAATAAATTTTGAGCTTTATAAGTCTAGATTTAAGCCATTAATAAAATTTGAGCATTATATATTATTATTAGAAGAATTAAATGTCATTTGATGAGACCAATAAATTTAAAAATCCTATTAAGTCACCTAAATATTTTGAACGTGTCCCCATAATTAAACATGTGAATAATTTCTATTATATGTTTGTTACAAATAATTGTAATAGTTTGCAGGAAATAATAAATGATTGTAGGGGTGATCATTTTGTTTCTCTGGAAACATCGATCGAGACATCCACAAGTTGTTGAAATGCTTGATAAATCTATGTTGAATATTCTACTTCTTCCACTTCCACAACCTCCAGTACTGCCATGGAGTTTTGTCTTGTCAGAAGTTTTAATGTTGACTAAGTTGTCAAAGCAAAGGCCTCTGCTATGGCCGAATTGGAGGGTATCAACATGAGCATAATTCTCGAATTTCACACTTGATTCATCAGAAGGTGAATTTTTCAAAGTCGAGGAGAATGATGTAGAACAACTTGGATTCTCGGTTATTTTGGGTTTCTTTATTTTATTTGTTAAGATAAACCAAAATAAAGAGAATTTTATCTCTTGAGTTGGTTGGAGTTGGTTATGGATTGACTTATCATATGGATAAGAATTTAGATATTTAATTTATCTTCTTTTGATTGTTTTGTAGTTTATATTTATAAATAGTTTGTAATTTCATAAGTTAGGGATCGAAGAATTGAGAATAAAAAATCTATTTTGAGTTTGTATGGTGCGATGTCAAAACCTTAACGTGGATCTCTCTATCTTAGTTGTTTCTCCGCTTTCGACGTTGACGTCCTCAACGGTAATCATAGTATTATTTTGCATTTCTATTATACTTTTTTGAGATAAATTTATAATAGTTGTTGTTCACTCTTCAATTAAAGCTTCTGCACCCAAATCTTTTCAAATTCTCAATTTCATACAAATAATTTGTTTTTGGGTGTTCGTCCTGCTTCACCCTCTCATGCTTATAGTTACCTTGGCTAGAAATTTGACACCAACATAGAGGATTGACGTCAAGTCGACAACCGGTCACAAATAATACTTTGTCAAATCTTGATATTGAACTTCCTTATGCTCCATACCGAATCAATTCTGATGTCGATTTTCTACGATCTATCGATAACATTAGGGAGTAGGGGATTGACTACTTATTGTAATTTTATTTTATTAATGTTTTATTTCTATTGTTTTGTTTCATGAATATATGCTTAAAGAGTCTATATGCACTCAACAATATGCATTTGGTTTAGAAGACTATATTGTCGAGAGATTTGTGGAATCTCTCGGGAAGTAATTAGATTTGACTTTAGGAAATGCTATTTATGTTTAAAGATAGTGAAATTGTCACTCCTTGACCCACATGCTTGGATATGACCCATGCATGGGCCACACATGCACATAACTTTGTCAAACTTGCCAAAATAGTTAACCCAGATGCATATTTCACAATATCAATCAATATTGATACGTATCGACCTTACCGTATTGTTTTGGGCTATACCGATCCAAGGTTGATCCTTATTGAATCTGGCCGATGCTGACATTGAGATTCTCTTTACCGATCAATTATGTTCTGGAAAAAAAAAAGAATGCGACAACACTACGAGAGAATAAAATGCGGACAATGATTTGGTTGTGTTGAAGATTAACATGTTAAAAATTTAAAATGTGTCGATAATGATTGTGCCAATGTTTTATTTATTTATTGATACAATGTAATAATTACCATTTGTTGAAGTTGTATATTTATAAATTCACAACATTTATATATCCTAATATTATTCGATTCAGAACTATCTATTACATGTATTGTCTTAAATCAAGGAAAAAAACAGTATTAATTACGGACAAACAATTCATCAATTTGGACTATTATTCCAATTTCCTGTTAAAGCTAAAGAGAAACAACATATAACAACATTTTAATTTTGCCTAATAGAAACTTCTTTTAAAATTGTTAATCGTTTTAGTTTTTTTTTTTTTTTTTTTTGCTTTTGGGGACGAAGTACTCTTGAACAACTGAAACTACCAACATCCCTGGCATCGAGAAGTGACTGCAACTGATTATCAATTTTGTGAGCCGTCCAAAACCAATTCCAATACCAATACTGTGAACCTTATTTGCATAAATGAGACCCAAACACTCAAATATAAACTAATTAAACTCCTACTTTCTATCCGGTGTGGGACTAAATATCGGGGTTTTTGATAAATTGCGTTAGGTATTTACTTCTTTTACAGGATGATCTTGTTGGGGAGTCATAGACTACATTCGGAATAATTGAGCCATAAGTACAAGGCCGACTATATATATATATATATATATATATATATATATATATATATATGAGGAGGGAACAACATGCCCTCACTTTTGCATCCCCTAAGCATCCCCATGATAACACCCATTGGATCTTGTTTAAGTCATCTAATCTTAACCATTGAAAAATCAACGGTTAAAATTAGATGAATTAAACAAGATCCAACGAATGTAAAAGAGGTGGGGGATGCAAAAGTGAGGGGATGTGGATCCCTCCTTATATATATATATATATATATATATATATATATATATATATATATGGATAGTTTATCATAATTATTTGGTCTACAAAACCTATGTCTTTTGGTTATCCTGTGAGCCTCCTGAATTTTATGGCTCTTTAAATTTTTTTTTTAAATGAATTATTTTCAATAAATGGTTTTTTAATAATTAGTTTTGATCATTAGATGTATCTTTTTGTGACTTCTGATTTTGAAGCATCAGGGATGGCGGTCTCTCGAAACTTTCTTTATGAGTTTTGTAGTAGACAAGTTTATCTTCATTTTGGCATATTATGTCTCACTCAAACTTGTTCCCTTGCATTCTATTTACATCGCGCCAATGTTCTAAAAATTGCTAGGAGGACTCGGTGCAGCGGAGGTCAGCCTAGCGCCCAGCCCGCCAAGGCGCTTAGATTTTTTTTTTTTTGAAATTTTAAAAAATTTTAAATTTTAAATTTGATTTGAAATTTCAATGTTCTAAAATTCAAATACTATCTTAAAATCCAAACAAATATCCAAAATACAACTAAGAATAAGCAAAATAAAAAAAAATCAAAAAAACAAGAAACACGGTCGCCTAGGGCTCGCCTAGGCCCGCCTAGCTACCTAGCCCACCGCCTAAGGGTTTCAGTACGGTGGGCCGGCGCCTAGCGCCTAGCGCCTAGGCCGATTTTTAGAACACTGCATCGTGCAACTTTCTGGTCAATTTAGGCCCTTTGACCATCTACCGTAAAACTTGACCTAACTTTCAATTTAATTTTGGAGCTCGACATCGATCCAACCTAATCGACCCAATATATGGTTTTGACCTATTTTGAGTCTACTACAAACATGCCACTTGTGTGCCATCCAATTGAGCTCCCACATGCTGTTATTTCATCAATGATCATAAATGACCTAAATTTATGGCCATGATCGCACCAAGTCCAAACCTAACTCAAATCGAACCCAAACACCCAACTCAAATTCATGTAACCACTCTCATGACATGCACCAAACATGAATTCTGACCCCCATCGAGCAGAACATCACGTACTGTGCATGCCGTCGATGACCCACAGCTCTCCTTGAACTGTGTGAATGATGATGCTTCCGCCTCAGATTGAGTTTACTGCAAAACTTGATCTCCTCCCTGGCTTCGGTCTGTAAAGCTTTGGCAAACCATCCGTCGCTAAAACCGGATCCGTAGAGCAACCCCCACCTGGAGACCGACCAGCTGTCATGAGACCGACAGACTGACCCTCAATCTTTGACTCATTACCATCCGTCGCTTTGTCTCGACGAACCGAATCTTCCGTAACCCTCAAAGCATCTAGAAGCCCCTCCTCAGCAAGTTCTCGACGATCCACCTCCTGTCGAACACCCCTTGAGCCTCCATCCGGTGTCTGTGGCCTGCCTGTACAGCTCAGCAGCTTGAGCCTGTACATGCCACAACACAAATCTCCCAGAGCAAGCTGTTGGGAATCTTTCGCAAGCATCTAATCTTTGCTCCCAAACAGACTGCGACAACCATCATCTGTCAGCCTCCCTATCGAAACCAAGTTGTAGCGCAAACTCGGTACTTGTCGCACACCCCTGAGGACGAGTTTCTCACCAAACTCCGTTATCAAGTGCACATCACCGATGTCTACAACTGCAGCCATCCTCTTGTCGTCCATTTTCACACGTTCAAACCTACCGTCGCGATATGACGTAAAGATCCTCCTATGTGGAGTGGCGTGATACGATGCCCCCGTGTCCATGACACAGTCGCCATCATGACATGCTACAAGATTCCTATGCGTCGGTCGCTGCGATGATGATATTTTCCATTGCTGTGAGATCATCCTGATCATCCTTGCCTTTGACATTCTCAGCTTTGAGCTTCATGCAGTTCCTCTTGATATAACCCCTTTCACCACAGTAATAGCAGCCCTCTTTGCGGTCTACAATCGCAAGACATCGAGAACTCCCCCATGTCCTCGTCTGTGACTTGGGTCTTCCTTTCCCGTAGGAAGTCACCAGAGCAGACTCTTGCGACGATTTCACTTGCTTGCGCCGGACCTCCTCATTCAACAAGCTACTTTTGACTGCCTTCATCGTGACAACTCTATCAGGCGCGAGGTTGCTCACCGACACCACCAACGTCTCCCAGCTTTCCGGCAGAGAACTCCAGAGCAGTAGGACCTGAAGCTCATCATCAATCACATCTTCATCGCAGAAAGCTGATTGACGATACCCTGAACCTCGTTCAGATGTTGTGCCACTGGGACACCCTCCGTATACTTTGAGTTGACGAGTTGGCGAATAAGAAACGTCTTGTTGCCAGCCGTCTTCCTTTCGTACAGCAAATGCAGCTTCTTCCACAGTGCTTTTGTCGAACTCTCCATAGACACGTGGTGAAACACCGAATCATCTAACCATTAGCGGATGAATCCAACGGCCTTCAGATCCAGTCGTTTCTAGTCTTCAATAGCTTTGTCCGTTGGCTTTGCGCTGTCGTCCTCCAATGGACCATGCAAGTCCTTGCACCAGAGTAGATCCTCCATCCTTGGCTTCCAAATCGTCCAGTTTTTTTCTGTGAGGGTGATCATACAAGTGTTCATCTGTTCCGTAGACATGGTTGCCAGAACCTCCAAAGCCTTGATACCAATTGTTGGGCGCGTGCGGAAGCGTTTGCCAATCCACCTGACCAAAACCAACCTCCGTCTAACGGACACCAAGCACAAGATGAAGACAAGTATATGGCGGTGACGTACGTCACGTGGACAAATTCCAACCTTTAATAACTCAGATAAAATTACAAGATTGACAGAACTCACGTTGAACTCTTTGCCCTAATAGGTTCAACCTCCTCACCACTCTCAAGAAAAAAAATAGAATATTACATTTGAGATCACTCACCAACCCGTAACAATCTCCCTAACCGAAGTTGACGACTCATCGATTAGATATTCTTCTTCCTTCTGTCTTGGATGACGAAGTCCTAAGAGCAAAGTACGAACTTTCTCTTAGATTTTCTTGTGGACAAGCACCTCGAATCTCCACTTTTGTGCTTTGTGCTTATTCTTTGTGCCTCCACCCTCACCCCATATATATAGGATGAGAAAATCCTATTTTAGGTCATAAAATGATTTCTTAATTAGGAAGCCCTTAAATAAGAATCATATTACACCTAAAATAGTCCATCAATTATCCTATTTTAGATCATAATAGGATTTCCTAAAATAAGAATCATATTATATCTAAAATAGCACAACACCAATTATAGACATCCAAAACAAATCAAATCAAATAGTTAATAAGATTTGGATTCCACAAGTATGTTGTTACCAAATCCAGACTGGACCCCAACATATTTTACGTAAAAATAGTGTCTCATACATAGCATATTTCGGCTCTAACATGATCAATATCTGCTTATTCCTTTTTGCACTTTGGTTATTTGCCTAGTTCTTGATTTATTTGACGGAAAAGGTTTGTACATTTAATAGAATTTTCTGATACCTTATACCCTGTGAATGAACAGTTTCAGTAACTATGTGCCCTGTAATAAGGGATTCATTGAGGTAGATTATATGGGACAAATAATATGGTAACTAACACCCCTTTATTCTTGTGCAGTTACTCTCTTGCTTTGGAATTCCAACAAAGATTAATTGATTCATGGACAAGTCATGGTCCAACTGCCACAGGTGAGCTTACAAAGGCTTCTTGTCCTTTCGAGGAGCTGAAGAAAAAGGCTTTTGGAACCCTCCCTGATTTAGGTGCTGAGCAGAGCAGAGCAGCTGTTGCCCCAAGGGAATGATATCACTACTACCAAACTTGTACAACACTAATTCGAGGTGAGTTATGAATTATTGGCCTCATTGCAAGCTGTAATGCTAATGTAGTTTCATTCGGCTTGAAGGTAGAATTGTGAGTTATCTACCATGTTATCCTCCCTCGCCTTTCTCGAGGAAACTCAATTTCAAAATTTTGTACCATGGAGATGCTACTAGACCAACAATTATACTATTATGTAGTCATTTTTGTATAAAGAGAATTTAAGTTTATCACATTAAGTAGTTTTTTCAACTCTTTTGCATTATTTTAATTTTCTTATTTACAGTTCCTCCTTTTACTTTGATTTGTACTATAGATATTGTTTTACGACTGAAGATGACACCCATTATATTAGATATGCAAGTACACAAAAGAAAAAAGAAAAAAATATACTTATAGTTTTATAAATGGAAGGAAACACTGGGAATAAAGTTTTCGCCAACGTGAAGAATATATAAGCTTGTACTTAATTACAGAAGACAACTCCCACCTTTGTTGTTGGGATACTTCCTCGATGGACTAGTATCCATGTCCGTATCTGACACCTATGAGAAGCAACACTTCTTTGACACTCATATCGTGTTGGAATGTCTTGAATCCTAATTATCCTAACTAGTTTAGGGTTTTCAGGGGATTTAATAGTTGTCGTCTGGTCATCTTCTACAAGAAATCACCTGAAAATAGTGGAAGAAAATGATCTATTGCTGCCCATGGTTTTCCATATTTTGGGTTTCCATGTACATTTGTATGTCATATGCTTTCTCTGTTCTTATGTGTTTTCTGCTTTTATCAATTATCCGTAACATATTGGATATTGCTGCCCATGTGTCGGCTCCAAATAGATACGAAACATGGTTGAAAGTGTTTTTCCATGGCCGTGAACGTCCTAACCATATTTGAGCAATGAGAAAAGAACAATTCTTTGTATCAATCCTTTAAAACTTATTGCAACATAGTTTCTACACAAACCATGCATAAATGTAGATATTATTAAAATCTAATATATAAAGTATGTATATAAATCATATGTATATATAATCGTTTCCATACCTTACTCATATCTTAAATTTTCTAAAGACATCGTATTCCAAATCCGTATTGTGACCATATCGGAATTCGTCTCCGTATCTATGTAAGCTAGTCCCCCGCTATTTTTCACCAGCTGGGCCAAGTTGGAGAACGGTCCCATATCCTTAGTAAGATCTCGTAGCCATCCTTAGTAAGATGTATCTTTGAAAACAGAACCGGGAGCGAGGGTAGGGGCGGGGGTAGGGGCCGGAACGGAAGTGGGAGAGTGCCACTATTTAGACGAGTCGAAAGTTGAAAGAGTGATGGAAGCGTATGCTAATAATTTTTTTATGTTTATTAATTATTGTTATCAAAATTTATAGATATTTTAATATTTATTAGAATTTGTAAAGTTCAGTTCAAAGTTACAAAGAGATCAATCGCATCGTAAATTTTATTATGTCAAGGTAAGTAATAATTATTTTTTGCTATTTTGATGAATGTGTATTAAAAATTATCAACTTTTTTTCCTCCAAAATTTATCTTAAAATTTTAGACTTTTAGTCTTGTTATGGGAATCGCTACCGTCGCAGGGGAAACGTGCTTCGTCCTCAGAAAAACGAGCTCCCACGTAAGAACCGTCGAATTGAGGTTCTTACAGAGATTCGTTGGCCTCATAGGAGATTCTGGCTTCTAAACGATGTAGTCTCTCTCATCAGCTGGGCCAAGTTGAAGATCTGTCCTGTACACCCCTCCAAAAAGATGTACAATCTCATGACTGCGAACAAACGTGTCCATTCTGGTCCTCCCTAACGTGTTAAGGTCATCTAGCAATATCTTGATGTCCATCATAATTGTACAAGAGGTACACAATTTTGTTGTTTTACGATTTTTTAACATATTGAAGGTTCGCAGTATTGTAATCGGTATCGGATCCTTATCACTATCGGGATTGTCGGATTGACATTGTCGGCTTCAGATCGGAGTATCAGAAAGTAAATAATTATTCATAAATTATTAATAATTTAGAAAAATATTTTATACATTTAAACATTATTTTAAGTATTTTCTATCCTTTTTTTTAAAGTAGTTTTAAAATTGAATGAAATAATAGCAACCCTTGCCAAGTTTACCTGCGATAAATAAGTTTTTTATTTACATGTTTTTACAGTCTTACTATGCTTTTACACCATTGTTGATTGGTCTTTTTCTTTCAATTTTCTCTGCTGAATTGACTAAGAAGAGACCCTACGTCACCGTCGGTATCGATATGTATCGGATCTGGACATGCCAAACCGCCAAACTGCAAACTGATGATATTAATATCATCAATAAAGAATCTATCTACATTATTGATATAGATAAATCAGTCAGCATGTTTAGTAGGTAAACTGATTTCAGTCGTACTTGTGTAATTTAAAAAAGAGCCTTTGGTCTATTGCAAATGCTGATAGGTAGCCAATTAGAAGGCCCTCTCATTTGCAAATGCTGATATTAGCAAATTCTTTGATATGCTAGTCGCTGGGTATGTTCACATTCACTTTCCGTTTTGTAATATAGGGTTGCAACCTCAGCAGCAAGCGGCCAACTTGGCACCGACAAACAACGTATAAGATCAAGTAGATTATTCGAGCTTCACAGTAATCCAAACAATTGTTTCAGTGGCAAAAAATCTGGAACATTGATCCAAGAGAGAACGATCTATAGTAGGGAAGTGAACTAAAAAAACATAACTAGTATTTCAAAGAAATTGTTTATCAGTGCACGAATTCTAGGCAGATAACTAGTGCAATTCCAGCATCAGTGCAAAGATCAAGTCCAATATGATAGTATTTAACCACAATTTCTAGCTATTTCATCACTGCAGCCACAACCCAGATAGGCAGGTTTTGGTATTATAAGATCCACGATTAAACCCAAAGCCAAGAAGTGCAAGATCAGATATTAACCAATAGCAAGCAAGGAAAACAAAGAGAACTAGGGTAGAGCAAAACAAAATTTCGTTTTGCACAAAACTCTAGTTAGTAAAATTGAACTTATTCAGATAAACAGGAAGAAATGCCACAGATTTTAGACATTATAAATCACTAGATCAATCTATGAAGAAAAAACACAATTGGTTCTAAATCATTAGAAGTGTTTTAGGGTAGCTGGTATTTAACAAGGTTTGCATTATCGACTGATACGATACATATAGGTCGTACCATATTTGTATGACCGATCAGATATCCTTCCAATATAGCCCGATACTGAAATTGTGGCTCTCCTTCTCAGTTAATTTCAACAAAGAAAACTTAAAAGAAAAAGACATAACTATCACAGGAAACATTGTCAGACACAAAGATTCTATCGTGCTGAAGATTAATATGCTACCATGTGTTGATAAATAAAATCTCTTGCTGACACAATGTAACCATTATTATTTGTTGCACTTGTATAATATACATTCACAACGTTCAAACATCTTAACGATTTTCCATTTAAAACTGCCTATTGTACACTATACATTCACAACGTTCATACATCTTAATGATATTCCATTTAAAACTATCTATTGTATTTAATACTATCTATTGTGTGAGTATTGTCTAAAAGCAAGTAATAAAAAATAATATCTATTGTGGATAAATAACTCAGCAATGTTGAATATTACTCCATTCCAAATTAGCGGGAAACAAACAACAAATAATACATAAGATTATTCCTGTACCAAATATTTTTCAAGTTGACATGGTAAATTCTTATTGTTTTTGGCTTTCTGGAACCAAAAACTCCGGAAATCCGATACAAAACGACCAATCTTGGTACTGATAAGAAGGCTGGTGCTCATAAGAAGGGTCCAAAACTGATTCCATTAACTATATTTGTGAACCTTAGTATTTAGTTCGTGTTGTGCCACTGTGATCTGAACTTTGCTCCTTTACTCTTCATAGCTGCCACTCTTTCCTTTGATTGCCTTGCTACAGAAAAGGTTAGTACGTGTAATAGACATTCTTCTGATACCCTGTGAATGAGCAAATTTAGCAACAATATTCCTTGTAGGAAGGGGTCATTAAGTTGGACTGTATGAAACAAATAATATGGAAAATAACATTTCTCTTCTTCATATGCAGATATTCCTTGCTTTGGAATTCTAGTGAAGAGTTATCATTGATGCATGGAGAAGTCGAGGTCAAACTGGCACAAATGAGCATAGAGAAGCTTCTTACCTTTTTGAGGAGCTGAAGAAAGAGATATTTGTCTCTCTCAGGTGGAGCTGCTAATGAGGTTTACCCACTGCCTCAAGGGGATAATGTCGCCCATCCTTGTGCAACAACATTATCGAGGGTAAGTTATAAACTGTTAGGCTCATTGCGAGTTTTAATGCTAATATAGTTCCATTGGTGCTTGAAGGTTGAATTTCCGAGCTCTATACTATGTTACCCATGCTTCCAATCCTTAAGAGACTCAAAGTTTCTTGTATTTTAGAGATGTCACTAGACAAAGTTATAGTGCATATTTTCATTTTCATTTTACATAAAGAGAATTGACTTCTTTCCATCCAGTAGTTAGTTTTCATTTCTTTTCTTGCAATACTTGTTTTTGCAAATTATTCTTCTTTTTATTTATAAAGGAATAACCTAGTTACGACTGAGATATTATCACCTGTCATAAGACTCGCAAAAGAAGAAATATATTGTAATTGATTAATATATGGATAGCTATGCTTTTTCTGCCAAAAGATCAGTTGATATTTAGTGCATCCTATATTTTCTAGATGTAGTCAATTGTCTTGGTTTCAGCTGAGGGTTACGAGACTAGTTTGGATGTAGATTGAATTAGTATTTGTCGGCTCCACGTAGGGGTGCTAACCCACCGATATACAATTTTGGTGGCAGAAGCGACTTAGTCGGTTATGCAAATATTATATAACCGAACATGATCTGCATATCCTTAATACCCAAACGGTTCGGTTAACTTACTTCATATAGGTCGGTCGATTAATTCACTTAAAATCGATAGGTAGTTTAGCTCAGTGCATCGAACATTAACAAATTTTTTGGGGCTTAAGAACATTCACAATTTAGTTCAATATGACTAATATCACACACATTTGAAGCTTGTTACTATTGGATCTACTTTTCAAAATCTAATAATAACATCCAAAAATGTCATTTAACATAAATGTAACAATGCAAGTCGATAGCCAGAGGAAATACCTCAACTTGGTCATCGGTTGTGTTCACCAGTTGTGTAACAAGTTGTATCATAGTCAACTTCTCTTTGCATTGAAGTGCTTTGAATTAGGGTTATAAGATTTTAAGATTATTTCAGAGTTCTTTTAATGGGGAGTAAAGATAGATCGGGTAAGAGAAGAGAATAAAAAGTAACACCGACATGTGTTGTGAAGAAGATAAATGAGTGATTCTCTCTCAAGTCTCCTTTATCTCCTAGTATCTTAAAGTATTGTGAATGAGAGGAGTATAAAGAAAAGAAGGAAGAAAGAAGTTGTTGGTTGTTATGATTTCTGAAGAGCAAAGTTAGATCTTCTTTTGAGTTTCAAACTTTCAACTAGTACTTTTTTCAGTCTAACTAGTATTAAATTATTAATTACCAACCCATTTATATATCCGACATGATAATTCATTAATTCCCTAACCCGTTATCCATATTGTACATAATAACCCCTTAAAATTTTAAAACTATTTAGAAAGCATAACCTAACCGACCAAGTTTATTGGGTCCGTTTCGGTTGCTTCGGTTGGTTAATTGTATTTTAAGTTAATCATGAACACCCCACACCCCTAGCTCCGAGTGAATGAACAAGAAGAATGAAGATGGAAGGCAAGCTATTATCTTTTTTTAAGACTAATTGGGTAAGTACTTAACCAGGTACACCTGATTAGAACCCAACCATATATTAATATTAAGTAAGACAATATATGTCCACAAAGAAAATACCAAGCTCCAAGACCAATCCACACAATGTACCAATTATTACTAGCCACAGCCAATTATATTGAAACAGTTTCTGCAAAAAAAAACTATTAACTACTAAAATTCTTCTGTAAAACTCTGATCCGGACTCCTCTCCTGATAATTAGAGATCACTAATCTTGAGCATCCACTCCCAGAATATCTCCACCAGAAAACCTTTCCATCTTAGGCAGCACCATCTTCATCTTTCTTTTTATTTGGTAACAAATAGTTACTAAGAATTAGTCAATGTAATAATATTAAAATGAATTTGCTGATTTTTTTTTTTTTTGGTCAAAAACTTGTTCATCCCTTTCACTCCAAATTGACCATATTACATATGCCATAACAATGTTCCAAGCCTGTCTATAGATTTTGAGGTATTATTATCGCCCCAGGAACCCACCATTCTTCCAAATAAGAAGTAATACAATTAATATGCCACCATTTCGAATGCTACAAATGTACAAACAATACTATTACAATTAATGTTCTTCCTTATATATATATATATATATATATATATATATATATAAAGGCCAACCGTGTTGGATACTTCGGGAGTAATCGCGGGCTGAGACAAGGCAATCCATTATCTCCATATCTATTCACCATAGTTATGGAATATTATACTTGTCTGATGGACATGGAGGTACACCAGAAGAACATCATCCCTCTATACCGCACTGTGGCTCCAACAGTGTCACACCTGATTTACGCCGATGACCTTATAGTGTTCATAGAGCCTTCTTCAAAGAGTATGACGTCTCTCAATGCGGTCCTGGCAGAATTCGCTAATTTATCTGGCTTACACTTGAACAGGGAGAAGAGCACAATATTTTTCAGCCGCGACTGTCCTGAGAAGGAGCGGTGGGCGTCCATATTGCAGGTTGAGATCGGACAACTTTCGGTGAAATACCTCGGTCTACCTCTATCTGTCAATTACGTTCGGGATACGGATTGCCAGGGTCTTATACAATACGTCCAGGCGAGACTTGAAGGGTGGCAGGCTCAACTACTATCGTTTGGAGGCAGGATTGAACTGGTAAGATCGATTATTCATGCGATTATAAGTTATTGGTTCCAAGCCATATTTATCCCGGAAAAGACAATTCAAAAAATTGAGAACCTTTGCGCCAACTTCGTGTGGCGTAGAGGTTTGCATGCCATAGCCTGGGAGGAACTATGCCATGATAAGGAGGAAGGAGGAATTGGGCTGCGGTCGTTAAGGACGTTACGAGAAGTTGCCTTACTTAAATTAGCGTAGCGTTTACTGGAGAATAAATCAATATGGACAAGATGGATCAATAATCGATACTCCCGGAATAGCAATTTTTGGACCTAGGAAGTGAACAACTACTCCGTAAATTTCAAGAATATTCTACGTATCCGGAACAAACTGAAGACAAAAATTACCAGGGAAATACATGATGGGTGCACGACAAATTTATAGAGAGATCCATGGATAAATCATGATAGTTTGATAGATCGGTGGGGATGGCCTACTTACGAGCTGTGCGGAAGAGAAGAGCAGCTGTCGGTCCTTATTCAAAATGGCCACTGGCAGGTGGATGTCCGTCCAGTCGGCAGATGGCATGCCGAGAAAATTGTGATCATTCCATTAGACCCCGACATCCGCGAGGACAGATGGACCTGGGATGGCACGAGTACAGGAGATTTCTCGACGAAGGTGGCCTACGAACAGAGCCGCCCACGTCGGCCGCGAGTCAGCTGGGCCGAAGTCATCTGGATGAAGACTGCGGCCAATGTTCTAAAAAGCGCTAGGCGGACTCGGTGCGGCGGAGGTCTGCCTAGCACCTAGCCCGCCTAGATTTTTTTTTGAAATATTTGAAATTTTGAATTTTGAATTTTGAAATTTGAAATTTCAATGTTCTAAAATCCAAATACTATCTTAAAACCCAAACAAATATCCAAAATACAATTAAGAATAAAAAATAAAAAAAAATCAAAAAATTCAAAAAATCCGCCACCTAGGGGCGCCTAGGCCCGCCTAGCCCACCGCCTAGGGGTTTTCGGTGCGGTGGGCGGGCGCCTAGGCGGACGCCTAGGCCGATTTTTAGAACACTGACTGCGGCTATGAAAATGAAGTTCTGTGCTTACAAGGCTATGCGGGATAGGCTACTAACCAAAGAACGTATGAGCAGATTTGGAATAGCCATCGATAACACGTTGTGCGTACTATGCGGAGGGGGGACTGAAACGAGGGACCATTTGTTCTTCCAGTGTAACACCACCGATATATGGCAGCAATGCAAGAACAGAATGGGGATTCCAGGAACAAGACGATCCGGATTCCAGGACACCGTGGAGGAAATCAAGACACTTAAGTGACAAGGCCCCAATGTTTACAATAAAGCTAAGCTGAAACTACTATCGACAGTGTGGCATGAAACAGACGTATCTTCGAAGGAGGGGCTACTTCCATTCATGGGATCTTCAACAACATAGAGACGGATACGGAATTAATGGGAGGCTAGATTTTATATTCTGGTCAGGAGAGTTGATGTAATTTGAGTATGTAACCTATTTTTCTTTTCAGCAATACAAGAACCTTTTCTTAAATATATATATATATATATATATATATATATATATATATATATATGGCTTAATTGCTAATTGCTACCCTCAACTATCACACTTTTTCAAGTTGATACCCTAAACTTTTTTTCGTAACAGATTGATACCTCAACTATTTTTTTTTCAACTTAATACCTAACATTTTAAAAAACCCCAAAATGCCCTTATCCCTTCCCTCCCTCCACCCCCCCACTCCAGCCACCCCCCCTGCTAGCTCCGGCCGGACCCCCCCCCCTCCTCGCTTTCGGCCAACCGCCCCCCCCTCCTCACTTCCGGCCAACCCCTGCCCCGCCTCCCGCCCCGCACCCCCCTTCCCAGCCCCCCCTTCTCCCGCTGCCGAGCCCTAGGGGAGAGGCGGGAGGGGCGGACGGCCAGAGCGAGAGGGGGGGGGAGGGGGTGGCCTGAAGCGAGGGGGGGGTGGGGGGGGGGAGCTGCGGCCGGAGCAAGTAGAGGGGGGCGCGAAGCTAGCAGGGGGGAGGGGGGTTAGGGATAGGGGCATTTTTGTCCAAAATAATATCCGGGTATCAAGTTGTTACGAAAAAAAGTTTAGGGTACCAAGTTGAAAAACGGTAATAGTTGAGGGTATCAAGTAGCAATTAAGCCATATATATACATATATATATATATATATATATATATATATATATATATATATCTTCAATATATATATTTTTTCTTCAATATATATATATATATATATATATATATATATATATATGGAAGCGGATCAAAGGCCCCGCTCGCGGAGCCCCGTCGAAGCCCCGCCCCCCTGCACCATCGGATCGTGCGGGGCCCGCGTGGGGCCCGCCCCCGCCCGCGCGATCCAACGGCTAAGGGAGGGCGGGGCTTCGACGGGGCTCCGCGGACGGGGCTCCCGATCCGCTCCCTATATATTATATAAAGGGATGGAATGATTATGGTTTGTGTATTGGATAAGGACAACTACTTATTTGTGGTTATCCACAAATATATGATTCACAAAACTTTCCCTTGAATGTTTATTTTAATTATTGACTCATTAAAATCTTTTCTAATGAAATCTCTCTCTTTGGAAAAGAATCACAGTGAAAAAAAATATAGTACAACGTATTCTTAAGAAATATAATTCTTTAGAAATTCAAGTGGACACGACTTACAATACGCAAAGACTTTCTTCAGGATGTCTCAATTTGGTATATTCAGGATACTTGCATCTGCATGATGCTCCCTCTCAAAAATCACTTAAAAATATTACATTTAGTTTTTACATCAACTTAGATGAAGAGTCACCCCAATTAATATATATGATTATTACATTCCACTCCTTTTTTTATCAGCATATATATTAATATGCATGTATCTTTGATGAAATCTTCTTGAATTTGCTTTTTACATACTGCATTATCCTCATAAAGGGTTGTTGGCTTATTTGTGACTTTTGAAAGCTTGCAATTCCTCCTGATATGTTGAATTAATGACGTTGGCCATACTCATTCTGCTTGCTTCATTTAGTGCCTGAATTTCTGAATGATCGGTCGATGTTGCCGCAATGGTTTGTTTGATTGATATCCATGTGTCACGACCCGATCCCAATGTATTAGATCTAGTCGGATCATGTCCAGCCTGCACCGTTGTGAGACGGCGGCAGTAAGCTGTATCAAGCAGTGAAACATAACATGCAGAAACATCTAACAGAAATAAAACATTTTATTCAACTGGAAAAAATCTGAAAATAAAACAAACAACTACAATATTCATTTTATTACAAAAGATTTTGAAAGAAAAGTAAAGGAAAGTGCTAAGCCAACATTCTAGGGTTCAGGGGTTCCTGGTTCAGCCTCTGCGGGACCCAAGTCTGTCCCGTAGAAAGTGCAGTAAGGCAGCTCCTCTTCGTCGCTATCACCTAAAAATGTTGGGTCTCCAGTCAGGAGGGAGCAAAAACATAATTCATCCACATCTAGCAATTCTAAATTAATAATAAATGTAAATACGAGACAGTTAAAGAAACAATATATATATATATATATATATATATTATATATATATATATATTATATATATATTGTATTTAATAGTAAAAAGACCAACAAGCAAGATGATGTCAAGGTCCAGAATGATGCAATGCTAAGCTAGTGTTTGAGTATATAACAGGGCCTGTGACCGGCTGGGATAGAGGCAATATGTATACTAACGTTTTGGCCAAAACGAATAGTATACGGTACGGCTCAACCCCCTGTGTGGTAGGGGTTAGCGCGAGGCAATAAACGATCAATATTTGGCTTTGGTCACAGACGTTATACTACTCCCCCAAGCAATCCCCAAGCAATGAGTCAATAATCAATAGCTAACATGTCAAGATAGCCATCCAACAATCCATCAACCTATGTGGAGTCCGAGAGGGATCCACGGTGAATCAGTGTAACTATACTACATGTAACTAACTGATGCATATATTTAATTATCAAAATAAAACGCAGACATGGAATAGATATGAAACTTGCCTCAGAGTATTCCTTGACTTGGCAGCAACCAGAAAGTGACTGCTAGTTTAGGTAAATATAGGTTTTAGTAACGCCAGTTTTAGTAACCAGAATTACGCCCTAAATCTAAGGTACAAAACTAGGCCAAGTCTACAGGTTGGTGATCCTAATTGGAAACCATTTGTACATAAAAATAGATTTTGTTACTAAAATGAAATTAATATATAACCGTTTAGGTAAATATAGGTTTTGTCGTAAATAATAATATTTAAGAAAATTACTTAAAAAATGTATTTCTTTGAAATTAGTAATTTTGTAGGAAAATAGATTTATTTAAAAGAATATTTGAAAATAGAATTTATTTATTGGGATTAATAATTAACGAAAACGATTTTCCTTAGAAAATACCTTTTAACCATTTCTTCGAAATTTAAAAGAGAAATTAACTTTTTAAATACTAAAATAGTTCTTTTACATAAAAATACGGTTTTCTTGCCAAAGTTATGATTTTAAATTAATACAAAATATTTCGTTTATTAATACTAAATAACCATCCTTTTTACCAAAAAATTAATTATTTTAACAAATAAAACTCTTTTATGAAAACTATTCAGCTTTTCTTTATTAATCTATTTACCAAAAACCTTTTTGATTTAAAAACACTTAAAAGGAGAATATATGTATAAGAAATTAATTATACAATTTTACCTACAACTTTTACATAAAGAGTATTAATTTTAACAAAACTTTATTTACTAATACTTTAATAACACTAAAACTTTTGTTAACCATTTACTAAATGATTATTAGGTTTTTAGAAATACAACCCCGTTTATAATCACATAATTAAACAATCTAATTCATTAATCCACATTTTAATTAATTAAAGATTAAACAACATCAACCTAAACAAAGTTTTCTAAAAGTAATTATTACAAATCATGCTACTAATTAACACAACAGAACTAAAACAACAATTCTACATAAACCAATTAATACGCAGAACGGTCTCTGAGGCCAGAATATGAAATATGGGTTCTGTGAAGAAATGACAGAAAGAAAGGAAAAGGATTTACCCAAGGCTTGCACGAAGGAGTACCGAGGGGAGGCCTCGGACTCGGAACAATGCCGGGATTGACGAGCACGGACACGTGCGCGTACACGGACGGACACGTGGACGAAGGTGCGCGGAACCGGGGCGCGCGCGGGGCTGGCAGACAGCGACGGGCGGCCGGCTGCTGTCGGGCGGCCGGCGGTCGGTTGCTCGGAAATGGGGGAAGTGGGGTCTGGATTCGGAGAGGGCGGCGAGGGGAGCGCGGTGGCGGTCGCGAATTTGTATTTGGTGGAGATTTTAGAGAGTTATGTAGTTTTTGAGGAGAAAATGATTTATGAAGCTTCTGGTGTTTCTGCTCTACTGGGAGATATTACGGGAGATGAAAAAGAAAAAAGAAAGAGGACGTGGGTGTGTGAGCGGGATGAGTGGATCTGAGAGGGAGAACCGGTGAGTGGGGAAGAATGGGTTTTGGGTTGGGTGAACCTAGTGGGTTTATGTCATTGGGCCAAAATGGTTGGGCTGAGTTTAAGGCTCACAAACAATAATAAATAAATAAAATGCACAAACAAAATATGGGTCTTACACCATGAAATAGCTGCATCACTATTAAGAAAAATACATTATTTGTGTGATCTCTCCTTATGGGGATTAGATAAATAATTGTGTCTACATATACAACAAGGTTAGCACATTCATATAAATTAAACTAGATTAATTGTTTCTTTGATATATCTAAAATATGTACTTTATGTCATTTCAGTGTCTAAATATAGGTGCAAATCAATATCTAGTTAGCAGGTTAACAAAAATATGTTAGGTAGTACGTTGTGCTAAATAAAGGAGTGCACTTATGACTTATTGCAGTTAAATAATTTACTTTAGGGCCTAGAACATATTCATTTTCTTCTTTCGGCTGAAATGGATCACTGTAAATTTCCAATGATTCGATCACTGCGAGTGGATGATAACTACTTATATTAAATCTCTTAAAGAGATTTTCAGTATTTGGCTTGATGTAATAAAATTTTATTTTTACTCTGCTTGATATGCATGCCGAGACAAAAAAAATTGTTTCACTTGAGTCTTTCATTTCAATATTTTTTTTAAGATAGTGGCTTTTTCAACCTCTTCAAAAGATCTTATCAAGTTCATGTCATCTATATAGGCGGCTGCTATTATGAATCCATTCATGGATTTTGTAATGAATACGCATAGACATATACGATCATCATTATATCCTTAGACAGATACATACTATAAAAGTCTAAAAATAGTGCAATTCTAAATAAATGAAACTAAGCTACTAATTAATAAAAAAAAATTGCACATGTCAAGTTCGTATCTCTTCTTCCTCCAATTCTTCACCAAGCAGGTTATCATTATCTAGTGTTAAAATTCATTATGCGGATTCGGTGCAGCGGAGGGCCTAGTCGCCGCCCAGGCAGCCGAACATAATTTTTTTTTAATTTGAAATTTGAAATCTATAGTACAAATTTAAAATTTGACATCCAAACATGTTCTATATCTATAGCACAATTCATAATTTTTTGAAATTTAAAATTTAAAATTTAAATCTATATTACAAATTTGAAATTTCAATGTTCTATCTTAAAATTCAAACAATATATGCACAATACAACTAAGCATAAAAAATAAAAAATAAAAAATCTCAAAATGCGTACAACCGCATAGGGCGCATAGGCACACAAAGGGCCGAACAGGGGGTTTTCGATTCGACCGATGGCCGTCTATACCGATTTTTAGAACACTGCTATTGTCCATGTCAAGGATGATATTTTCTTTAGCCTTCTGAGTTTTTTATTATTTGGCTATTGCTTCCTTGGATGCACCAATGACCTTTACGCCTACACTTGAACCTCTATCATTTGAAGGGAGCTACTTATTTTCTTGATCTTTAGTTTGATGATTCTTCTTCTGTTTTTTCCACTGCTCATTCTGTCTAGCACTAGTGGGGTGACCACACTTTCCTTTTCCTCTGTAGCCACCTGTGCTGGAGTTGCCAGAACGTTGTCTGCCTCTGTCTTTCCTTCTGGAATATCTATAATTGGCATTTGCTTAAGGGAATGCTAGTATTCCAGTAGGCCTAGAGTTGTGATTTTTCATGAGGACTTTGTTATTTTTTTCCAGCGACTAGCAGCACAAAGATAAGTTCAAAATTTTTAGAATAATTTCATTCTCTATAATGTTGTTGCAATAGTATGTTTTTGGCATGGAATGTGGAGAGGGTTCTGTCGATCATTTGTTCCCGGGTAACCGATTCTTTACACAACTCAAGCCTTGATGCGATGTTGAACATGACTGAGTTGTATGCAGATACCGTCTTGAAGTCTTGGTAGCGAAGATTGGTCCATTCATTCTTCACTGCTAGAAGGATGACTGGTTTCTTGTGGTCATAGCTATCTTCAAGGTATTTCACATAGTTTTTGGATCTTCTACAGTGAGGTAATCATTCTTCAAATATATATGAAGATGTCGACGCAAAAAATTGTCGCTTTAGCATGGTCTCCAGGATTAGTTGGCTTCTCTTCTAGAGGAGTACTCAACGTGCGTGCCAAGTCCAGGGAGCTGAGGTGAAGTTTAACATCTAACCTCCAGGTGAGATAATTATTTTCGCTGACATCGTCTCAGAGTTCCAACTTGATATGGTTTGACATTTGATTTTTTTTGGTAATTTATGTAATTTTTGGGGTCCTATATTTCATAAATAGGGCTATGAGTTATTAAGGCAAAATTTTAGGTCTATTATAGTTGGTAGGACAACTAGGCATCTGTAGTGTCTCATGGATATGACAACTTTATGGCAAAAACTTTAAAAAAATTTTATGGGGTTTACGAGTTTAAAATATTTGCCACTATGTTGTTGAAATACAAACATTCAGGTAGGTAATTTTCATTTTTGACCTTTAGGGAAATAGGAACCTGCTGCGACCTACGAAAATCAGTTCGCGGACGACTGGTTTTTTCAGACATGCACAACATGTGTCATACATGCACTCATTTGGGTGCACCAGAACATATGAAAGCAAAATTATTTGTTAGGTAACCAAAATTTTGGAGATACAAATAACAGTGTGTAAATAATGAGATAAAGTGATCACAAAATAACTAAACATCCTTGAAAGCTACTTCAGAATTGATCAAGATTATTACTTCTGATATTGGAAACATGGTATTACGGGGAAAACATAATTTCTATGCATAATATCTAACATATATTTAGTAACTTTAGTTTTATTGACTATGTTTTGCATGCATAAACATCTTGTTCAAACTGGATGTCAGTGATGTTAATCCATGTCACACTGCAACTTCAATTGGCAACATCAACAATCACTTCACTAGAACTTTAAGATTTTTAATAAACTGTTCCTAATGCTATCACTGTGGAGCATTGTCTTATCAAACTTTTTCTCCTTGGACTTAACTGGTTAACAGTGGTGTGATGATGATAGTATCAGCAACAAGACCTACAAACCAAGAGTTGCTATATAGCATTTCCAGTTTCAACTCCACAACAAAATATTAGTGTCTGCCTTTGCCTTGGATAAATTAACACACAGGATTAAAAAAATATTAATAAGTTAATACTTCACAAACATAACAGTGTCTGTAGTTGTCCAATGGTCCATTACTTGATATACAATGTTGTTTGGATTGATGGCACCTTCTCAAGATTTGGCTAATATGGTGGTTTCAACTATTATTTTATATATATAAACAAAAATTGCCCGAGGAAAAGGATCATAGTTTATGGTATCGCGGCCGATTGACTATATTTCATTCAATTTCAAAAATACTAAGAAACAACACAAAAGATACTTAAAATTATCTCTAAATATGTAAAATATTCTTTCTAAAAATTTAATAATTATTTTCTCTCCGATACAAAAATGTTCGATACTCCGATCCGAAGCCGCTGATCATGTCGATACTGCTGATCCGATACACATAGGAAGGGTCCAATGTCGATTCCGATACCAATACCGATACTGCGAACCTTGAAAATGATATATCAAAAAAGAAAAAAAAAATGTAAATGATGCGACTATTTAGGATTTGGACTTGTTCAAAATGAAAATATTACAGAATTCAATTCCTACAATAGATGAATGTGATAATATAAAATTTCCAAATATAACTTTTAAAAACTCAATACGAAGCATGCATTTCCATACAGATTCGTCCAAGTGTACTAATAAAACTGGTGAATATTTCTGAGACTCTCTTCTAAACAAATTTGGGGAGGGTCCAAATTTTAAAAAGTTGTGATTATCACTACTCATGGAAAAGTTCTCGTATGTACTGATCGAGATCAACAACTGGCGAAAATAGTTGTCAAAAAATGGTCGAAATAAGAGAAGTGATAAATAAAAAAGGGAAACTATTTTGGTATTTTGTAGCCGAATAATGGATATGAGACTTCTCTTATTAACACATATAAATAAGGGAGGAAATGATTATGTTGTTGTGTATTGTATAAGGACAGCTACTAATTTGTGGTTTTTCATAAATATATGGCTTACAACATTAAGCAAAATATCAATAGTCACACCCAATTTTTACGTACCAACCAAATAAAAAACTTCACTTTAATAGGAATATGAAGATTCTATATAACACTATCTGCCGGAAAGAAAATAGCAGTATAAAGGGATTTAACATCGAAGTTGCCATCAAAAGTCATATTCATATGGCACTATCAGCTTCTTTAAATACATATGCATTCAAAAGATTTGTTAGCTCCTAAAAATCATGAGTCAAAGCATTGTCAATAGACCTTCTCAACTTAATTTTCCTAATTTTCGTACTATTAGATATACTATATTGAGAAGCTACAACAGCCTCAGGATTAGTGGCAATAACATACAAATGAGGCGAAAAAAAAGCATTAGACCAATATTATCTAATATTGATCCTTCCAAAATTTAATTACCTACAATCTCCACAAAATTTCTAAGACCAATTCTAAATATAGGAACAACTTTCCAAATATCTTTTCAAAAAAGCACCACCATTATGGATTTTATCACGTCCCCCCCTTTTTTATAAAAATCTTTACACAGCACCTGCCAATAAACCAAATATTTATGATAAATCATTATTCAGAAACTTGGATCACATTGAAATAAAATTTGAGGAAGAGGCTTCGTTCACATTTTAGCTTTTGTTTCTCTTTATCTGAATGTAGGTGCAGGTTTGACGGAAATATGAGATACTGAAAGAATATATTCATATTTTTAGAATAGCATGTATCGACAGTTTTGGAAAACATCTAAAGTCTTCTTTTTAACTAGCATTGTTTCTTTTTAGTTTCAATTCCATTAGGAATTTTGACATTGGTACAAAACATAAATCATTGATGATCTGATGGGCCTGCTACCAGGTAGGCAGGCATACACTCGGTGCCATCATATACAGTAATTAAATTCTTCTTCTTTGGACATTATTATTATAAGAGGAAATGCAGATGCAAAGTATGAAAATAAGTAAATCGGTGGGGAGTCGAGTTTATTCACGAAAATGTTAGACTTCTCTTCTAAACTACTTTGATATACTTTGGGCACAGGAAATATGTTTCTTCAAACTGTATTGGTAACTGGCTGGACAAGAAGTCAGTTTCAGAATCCAATTCTTCTGTAGGTAAGACTTTCCTACTAATAGTCTGGTTCTTATGCTCCACTTCTGATTCACATCGAAGCAGAAGATACCATTTTTTTGTATGCTTCCCTATTGCCAATCCATTAAATTGCATGGACCATAGATTGGAGCAATTCCATCTCTGAGGAAGTATATATATCATTGTCTCAGGATCTTCTGTCATGTTCTTTGCTCAATGATGATGATTTTTTTTTTTTTTTTTTGGATTTTTGTATAAGGGTAACATGTTTATGACCTAATTAGACTTTGGTACTGGATTTGTCGTTGATGCGTTTGGGTATCGAATTTTTTTAGTGACGAACATTCGTCATTAAAAGAGACTGAAAGTCCAATTTCGACTAAAATGTGTCAATACAAAATTTAGAGTACCCGACAAATCTAGTACAAAGTCTAATTAGACCTAAATCTGGTACCCTTATACAAAATAATCTTTTTTTTTGGTTTAGCCGTCTTGATTTGGTAATCCTTATGTTAGTGGTAGACCTTTTTGGTTGCTATATCTGTCACCGAAGTTCAGTTAAGGGATTTCAACGAGCCACTGAGGGAAAAGTCCTCCTAAGAATCAAATGTTATATGTTGCAAAAGGCATGCCAAGGTTGACAAGTAAAAGCAATGACAGGTGGCAGCTACTGATTATTAGAGAGCGAGCAAGTGGAGGTCTAAGTAGGGTATTGTGAATTGTGGTCAAGAAACAATTATGTGGAGTATACTATGAGCTCCTAAACTTCATGCCTGTAAAATCTTTCGTGTCAAGATTGGATGATAGATTTGGGATAGAGGTACGGTTGTCTTTCTTGAAAAACAAAACTCAAGACGCTGCAAATAAGTAGGCCCTAATATGGAAACAAATCTTCCTGAACTATTTATAGAAACTCATGAACCTAAATAAGTATTAACTCGAAATCCGAATAAACCCGACCTCGACTTTTCACGGGGTTCGTCACCGCCGCCTCGGGGGTTACACCTGGTGCGTGAAACCGCCCCCGTACACGGAATGCAGGCGGACTGCAACCATAACCGTCCAGGCGCTACTACTTTTGTTGTGGCTGGTGCAGGTTGCAGAAACTGTTCTTGGCCTCGAGTTCTTCGTGCGCCCGTTACTACCTCGTCTCGCGGGTTGTTCCGCGAGCTCATCGTGTCGTGTCGCACCGAGAAAATAAAATAAGAAAAAGGAAAAGGAAATTTCTACTAATCAGGACAGGAGGGTTGCTTAAGGTTTTTTCTAAGGGCACCACCCTTTTTGCTAGGGGCTAGCCCAAAAATGTTTCAAAATATTACAAGTTTGCCATCAATTTTTTTTATTTGGGACTAGCCCAAACAAAGGTATAAATACCAACTTTTGTTTTCTTCTTTCTCTCTCCCTCTATCTTTTCTTTTCTTCCTAACTCTTTTCTTTTCTCTATCAACTCTAGGTCAAAGAATTTAACCTCAAGTTTTTTCCGACCTACATTTTTTTCAAATTTTCTCTCAACTCTAGGTCATTGAATTTTATCCAAATTTTTCCCTCAACTAGGTCATTGACTTCTCTCATTTATTGGTAAGTCATCGAATTAATATATGTTTAATATTTTAAACATGAATTTCACATATAAAAAGTTGAATTATGTGTTTAATGTAAAAAATATTGAACATGGAACAACCGGGATCATCAAATGTTGTATACTCTCTTTCAGCCACGTCGAAGAACACTTTGATGCATCAGAAGCCCTCTTGGTAACTAAATTTTAACTTTTCATCGGATAAAAAATCGGGTTGTGACACAGAGGACTGTCACCTCTCTGGCAGTCCCGATCATAGATTAGGACTGCCAGAGAGGTGGCAGTCCTTCACATATGTAGGACTGCCAGGAGCCTGACAGTCCTACATATGTGAAAGACTGCCACCTCTCTGGCAGTCATAATCTATGAAACCTATTTGCTTTATGATGTTGTCTAATTGTATTAACTTTTAAGTTCTATTGTAGTACTTGAGATCTTCCGATTTTGCGGTACCTGCTCCAATTGCAGTCAATGTAGTTCATTTATTTTGGACCGATCTTTGTTTTGAATCAAGCGAGGGCGCGGTACATTGGTGTCGAGAAGTTGGACGAAAAAACAACATAGTTTAGTGATATCCAGATCGGCCCGAAATCGTCCGAGACGACAAACTGTGGTGGCTCACCACTACGACGTCGAAATCGACTAAGTATGGATATATTTACAGTTTGACATTTTGTATATGGAGGACCACTTTTGTATACATGAAATATGAAGTCCACTAATCTATATGGAGTAAATTTTGTATACAGTGAAATATGAAGTTCAGTATGTTATATGTGTTTACCTGTGTGCTATCTGTGTTATATGTGTCTACCTGTGTGCTACCTGTGTTATATGTGTCTACCTGTGTGCTATCTGTGTTATATGTGTTTACATGTGTGCTATCTATGTTATATGTGTTTACATGTGTGCAAGTATGTGTGGCAAAATATACCAATTTGTTAAAGTATTCGATCCAGTATCAGGACTGCCACCCTCCTAGCAGTCCTATTTGTAAGTCTCTGTGATGAGAGTTTTCAAACTCTATATCACAGAGAGTTTCAATTAGGACTGCCACCCCCTGGCAGTCCTACACAAAAGGAGGACTGCCAGGTGCTGACAGTCCTAATTGAAACTTGCTGTTATATAAATGGCCATTCTCCTGTGTTTTAACACGGAGAATGACCATTCTCCGTGTAATTTAGCACGGAGAATGCCATTCTTCTGTGTTTTAGCACGGAGAATGACCATTCTCCGTGTAATTTAGTACGGAGAATGACCATTCTTCGTGTAATTTAGCACGAAGAATGGCTATCTGATCCAGTATCAGGACTACCACCCCCTGGCAGTCCTACATTGAAGTAGGACTGCCAGGGTGCTGGCAGTTCTAATTGAAACTTGCTGTTACAGCAAGTATCAATTAGGACTGTCAGCACCCTGCAATCCTAATTTAATGTAGAACTGTCAGGGGGTGGCAGTCCTATTTGTAAGTCATTGAATTAATATTTGTTTGCGATTCTAAAATTTAGACAAAAGTGCTAAAACGGAGGTCCAAACATATTTTTTTACGATTCTAAAATTTCGGAAGGCCGTCTAACGGAGAAGCGGTTAATCTCAGGCTCCTCGAAGATACGCTCATTTTTCGACAAACCGGGCCTCGTTTCGACCTCCCAGTCAAAAGTTATGGCCCTCCAAAGTTTCAACTGGCCATAAAATGCACTGGAATGACCATTCTTCGTCTTAATTTACACGGAGAATGGCCATTCCCAATGTTAAAACGTAGAAGAATGACCATTCTCCGTGTCAATTTACACAGGGAGAATGACCATTCTCCGTGCTAAATTACAGAGACTTACAAATAGGACTGCCACCCCCCTGGCAGTCCTACATTCAATTAGGACTGTCAGGGTGCTGGCAGTCCTAATTGATACTTGCTGTAACAGCAAGTTTCAATTAGGACTGCCAGCACCCTACCAGTCCTAATTCAATGTATGACTGCTAGGGGGTGGCAGTCCTGATACTGGATCAGATAGCCATTCTTCGTGCTAAATTATACGGAGAATGGTCATTCTTCGTGCTAAAACACAGGAGAATGACCATTTATATAACAACAAATTTCAATTAGGACTACCAGCACCCTGGTAGTCCTCCTTTTGTGTAGGACTGTCGGGGGTGACAGTCCTAATTGAAACTCTCTGTTACAGAGAGTTTCAGTTTCAAACTCTCATCACAGAGAGTTATAAAATAGGACTGCCACCCCCCCTTGCAGTCCTACACTTAAGTAGGACTGCCAGGGTGCTGACAGTCCTATTTGAAACTCTCTGTGACAGAGAGTTTTATTTTGAAACTCTCATCACAGAAGGTTTCAATTAGGACTGCCATGGTGCTGGCAGTCCTGATACTAAATCAAGAATATCATGAATTGGCCAACAACTTAAGTTTCCAAACGTAAATAACAACTACATATCAGACAACTACATATCCAATAAGTACATAAATAACAACATAAATCACAACTACATATCAGACAAAATATCCAACTTCAAAAAAACACATAAGTGTCAACTACATATCTTTCAAAAGTTTGCCCAACAACTTAAGTTTCCAAACAACAAATATATCCTCCAAGTTTCAAACAACAAAATCATCCAGAGCTCGTTGTTTCGACCGAGCTTGACGTGCCGGTGGCGGCGTCCGAGACCGAGCTTGGGACGCCGGTTCAAAAATTGTTAGCAGACGCTCGAGAGGACGTCCCGCACGTTCCTTCCGCTTTGACGCGGTGGGCCGTATTATTTTGTTAGCGGCCGGTGGACTGCAAGACAATATACAGTTATTAAATAATAGAAACATAAATAGGACATGCAGTTACCCCCGCATATGAGAATCATGCAGTTACCCACCCCCATATCTTATTACGGTAGGACTGCCAGGCCTGTGGCAGTCCTGATTTACATTAGGACTGCCACAGGCCTGGCAGTCCTACTGTATTCAACCCGAACGGCCAAAAACGACATGCTCGTTTTGTCGTGTTCTAGGGTTAGGTTTCAAGATAAAATGTGAGTTTTTTCTTTTTCTTTTTGAGGAGAGAGAGTAGAATGAGTAATGAGAAGAAATGAAGGGTTTGGGGGGTTGGGCTGCCCCCAAGCAAAATTTAGGTGTCCTCTAGCAAATTTTTTACCTTCTTGGGCTGCCCCCAAGCAATTTTTGTGGTGCCCTCGGAAAAAACCTTGCTTAATTCATTGATCCCTTCATAAGTAAATCTTTCCGCGTCCATAAACTAAGTATTAGTAATGTAAAATATGGACAGAGACCGTTAATAATTCAAGAAAGGTGTGTGCACCTCCCCATTCACGAAAGCCATCGCTCTGACCCATCCAAATTCGATGTATCCAAATGAAACCCCCCTCCAGACCTGACCCAACTTCTTCCGTTTATAATTCCTCTCCCTATCACAAACGTGCCAAGAATCACTTCGTCTTGGCCCACCACAAAATCTCTCTTTCTTCTTCTTTTTTCCTTCTCTCTCAATTTAAATGCTTCGGAGCAACAACACTTGCTAGCTAACACCAACATCAGTCAGTTTGCAACCAGTCAGCACTGGTGCAGCCATGGATGACCAGGGATCCCCCAAGGGAGGAGGAGGAGGGAAGGAAGGGGAGGTCAAGTACCGGGGGGTCCGTCGCCGGCCGTGGGGGAAGTACGCGGCCGAGATACGCGACTCGGCCCGGAACGGCACCAGGGTCTGGCTGGGCACCTTCAGCACCGCGGAGGCCGCGGCCCGGGCGTACGACCGCGCCGCCTTCGCCATGCGGGGGCCCACCGCGGTGCTGAACTTTCCGAACGAGGCCAGCTCCTACACTTACTCGCCTTCCGGTTCCTCCTCGAGCCGCAGCGGCGGCGGAGGCAGCGGCGGCGGAGGCGGCGAGCGGGGGAGGCAGGTGATCGAGCTGGAGTGCTTGGATGACAAGGTGCTGGAGGAGATGCTGGAGCATGTAGACGACGGGAAGAATTAAAGTGCAGATCCTCATTGGTCTTCTTAAAAATTTCTTGAGTTAAATTGATTGTCTTAAAATTTAATTTATGTGATTGTGTCGCTATCGGTAGTTTATTAAAGGAATCTGTTTCTGGAGAACTTGGTACCTACGAACAAACAATTCGGAAAGTAATATATTATGTGGGGTCGGGTCGGGTTGGGTCAACTTCAAACACCAGTGGGAGTTGAATGGGGGGTTTTGAGCACGCGCGCGGCGACATGACAAGTAAGCCAGTGTAAGGTCCACGTGTGCAATGTGTACACACCATCTGGTCCAATGTCGAGGTCTGTATTAAGGGCCGCCTGTGACGGAATTTGACCCGAGCTGGGTCGGGTCAGTCCGACTAAAAATCTAGGCCGAGTCGGATCGGATCAATTAATCTTTTGCTATCTAGTCAAGATCTTATACCTCTCATCGATAATCATAAGAGCCTCTCGAATTTGGTCTATTTAGTATTGTTTCCAGAAGTTAATTATGCTACGGTGACACATGAGGACACACCGAGTGATGCTCCCTAATGGTCGCCTTCGCTTCCTGGGGACACATCGAGCGAAACAATGTATGGTAAAACAATGCTGTGTAGGGGTAGGTACGGATCGGATCGGACCGGACCCAAAATTTTTTTATATCCATTTTCTCTTCTTCTCTTTGGCGTTTGGAGAGGATAAAAAAAATTAGAAAGAAAAATAAATTTTCTATAGTGAGGATGAGAGGAACCACTTTTCTCTTTTTTTTTTTCTTTTCTATGAGAATTTTTTTCCACATGTTATTTTGCTCCCAAAATATTTGGGTGATGCTATCTTCCATTATGTAGCATCTGACATGGCAGCTGACATAACAGCTGACATGATAAATTTTAACCCAAAACATTAATTATCCAATTTTTTTAATGTTAATGTTCATGTCAATATTAATACTAATACTAATATTAATGTTAATGTTAATATTAATTTTAATGTTAATGTTAATGTTAATATTAATTTTAATGTTAAGATTAATTTTAATATTAATATTAATTTTAATTTTAATTTTAATTTTAAATTTTGTCATGTCAGCTGCCATGTCAACAACCATGTCATATGCCACAAAATGGGAGATGGCATCAGCCAAATATTTTGGGAGCCAAATAGCATTTTTGCTTTTTTTTGACGTCCAAAATTGAAAAGAAATAGCTTCCTTTTTCAATTCTATGATTTCGTCGACCAAACGAGGCCTAAGAGGGCATTTGGTTCAAGTTTTTGTGGCTTGGGAATGAGTTTTGAATTCTTTACTCATGTTTCGTATGTCTAGGATTGTGAATGAGTAGGGAATAGGAGGGGCTTAGACCATCTCCAATGGGGGTTTCTATCTTCCCTATTTCTATGGAAGAAATCTATTTTAGAAAAAATTTCTCCCAATGGTAATTTCTATTACCATTTTTATCCTATGTGGCAATAATGTAGGATGAAAACTTTCTAAGAGAATTTTTACATGTAGAAACTCTCATAGAAATTCTCCTATCTCTCATGACAATTATTATTGGGTCCCACACCATTAAATTGGTCCTTTTACTATGTGACACATAGGATAGAAATGGAGAACTATTGGAGAGCATTTTTGTATGTCTACAATTTTTATGTAGAAACTCTTCCAACTAGTATAGAAATCTCCTTAAAGTACAATGCCAAGTAGGATAAGAACTCAATTTAGAAATCACCATTGGAGATGGTCTTAGGGGGGGAAACTATTTCCATTGACTTGGGAAAGCTATTCCCTAGTCCCCCTTGGAAATAGATTTGCTTTCCTAGGAATGATGTTTGGCTATTTTGTTTGGACGGTTATACCCTCTTTTTATTTTTCAAAATTTTAACTTCTATTCCAAACATGTAAATCATCATGAAATTAATGAAAGAGTATTAAAGGAAAACTAAATAAATTAATATTTCTTTCCCTTTCTAAACCAAACATGGAGATGGTTTTTTAAAAAAATTTAAACTACATATCTCCAACCTAACTAAACATGGATATGAAAATATTGAATTTCTTTCCCATGGGTTCCTTTCCCATGGTTTCTAAGAAGTTGCTCGTAAAGTTTTATTTGGTTTTAAAATACACGTAAAGAATTTTTGTTTTTAAAATATACACATAAGTTTTATTTGGTTTTCGATTTTGAACCGAAGTTTAAAATCAAAACCGAATATTTTTTTTATTGTATTTTTAAAACTGAAATCGAACATAATTTTTTATTTGACCAACTCTTTTAGGATTTTATTGGATTTCGATTTTTATTCTGGAGTGTACTTTGTTTAAAGATGCGTTCAGTGTATAGTTTGTTTTCTTTCAAAGGGGACGGTTGATGACAGCTTCAAAATCAATCTCCTCTTAAATTACAATGTGGTTTTAGAGGCTTCTTTCGTGCAATGACAATGTCCAACCAAATATATATATATATATATATATATATATATATATATATATATCTCTCTTAAGTTCTCATGTAGAAAGTAGAGACCGGTTTATTCGGTTTTAACAGTACCGAAATAGATGAAAATGAATAAGCTGAAAATTTAAAAATGCAAAACCGAAATTGAACTAAAATTAGCCATAATTGAAACTGAAACGAACCAAATAATCGACTCGGTTTATTCGATTTGTTCGATTGAGATATTTCTACTGTTTACTGGGCCGGGTCGAAAGTTTGGATATTATATTAAAAATTATAACTTTTATACACTTATTTGTAGTATTTCAAAGTTACGACAAAAGTTTGATTAATTGTTAAATTATTAAAGTTGGACTTCAAAAATCATTCATATAATTATTGTTTCTAAAATATACACAAAAAATACATATTTTTTTATCGTAAAATATGAATAGAATTGAGAGCATTTACATTGCACAAGTCTTATGTAACTTTTGATTTTTGATTGAAACCAAAATACAAAAGCGAACCGAATAATTTTTTTATAGTATTTTTAAAACCGAATTAAATTGTTTTACGTTAGTTAGTTAGTTTGCACTATCTGTTGTCGTTAGGTCTAGTCCCTCTTCTTCTCTGTCAGCCTAATTCCTTTATTTTCAAACCATTTACTGTTTCTACTGGTGGTTTCTCCAAGAATATATTTAAAAAAATGTTTCTCTCTTGTTAGAGCTAGAAACAAACTAGTAATAAAAGGGACTTCTGGATCAGTGAGCCAAGTAGGGATGAGCATTCGATTTATTCGGTTTCAACGAAACGTAAATAGTAGAAATCGAATAAAATTATAATCAAAATCGAAATCGAAACCGAATCAAAATTAACCATAACCGAAACAACTGTTATAATCGATTCGGTTTATCCGGTTGGACTAACTTTGTTGTTTAATGGGCCGGCCCTAAGTTGAAATTTTGTTTTAATTATATTAAATATACAATTTGTTCTATTTCAAAGTTGGGTCCAAAAGTTGGATTAGCTACCAATGTTAGAATTCAAAAAACATATATGAAATTGTCGTTTTCAAAATATTCACATTTTTACTCATAAAATATGCATAGAATGGAGGGTATTTACATAATTTTACAAGTCTTATTCGGTTTTTGGTTTGGACCAAAATCGAAATACGAAACTGAAATTGAATAAAGAATTTTAGTAGTTTGAAAACCGAAACCGTACAGATTTTTTTTTTTCCAAACCGGACATATTCTCTTATTCGGATCGATTTTTTTGGGTCAAAATCTGAATAATGCTCATCCCTATCGACAAGGTAACGCCGGCTCAAATACTTGGCTGGTAGCCATACTTAGGGCATAATAACACTGAAGTACTCGATCTATTATTTCTTACATTAAAATAACATACGTTTAATTAATGAGTATTACAGTACATGTACTAACATTCCGTCCAAAGCCTTAACAGAATGCTGACATGGCACTGTTGGTCTTCAAAGTAATAGAACACGTGTACAATCCACGTGTACACAACCAAAAGTCAATAACCCTATTTGACCAGAGAGCCCTCTCTCTCTCTCTTCCAAAATCGAGACGAGGCCGACGAGGAGACGAGGGCTCAAAAGAGACGAGGCCGATGAGGAGACGAGTGGAGCGGCTGAAGACGAAGCTACTGGAGTGATCGCAGATGGGTGCCTCTCTCTCCCTTCCTCTCTCTTCTTCTTCTTCTTCTTCTTCTTCGAATCTAATACTCTTTCTTTGTTTCTCTTTATTATGGAAACCCTAAAATATGATAAATCGTCTCTTCAAACTCATAATTTATTATGGAAACCTTAAAAAATGCCAAAGAAGCTATTTAGAAGGGAAGAATGGAAGGATTCGATGGATTTAACATGATAAATCGTCTCTTCTGTGAAGTTGTTCCAGATAGTCGAGTATATGGAACTCACTCCCACTCAAATTTTAAATGGGAAAACTTAAATTTTAAATCAAACTTAGGAAAGTGAAATTTCTAAAGTAGGGTTTTGTTTCAATGTTGATTATGAAAGTAGCATGTTAAAATTCCAATGTTCTAAAATATTTAGGCTCACAAATGGCACAAAATGAAGCAAGTGAACTGGAATCGAATCTTGCGAAGATTCCATGTTATTGCGAAGGAACTTCTATGTGCAAATTATTCATTGCAAATATACCTTGGAATCGTGGGCGCCTATTTCTGAAATGTGCAAAGGAGGTCGAATTTTGGTTTTGTTGTTGTTTTGTTCATTATCATGATTTCTGCAAATTTGTAATTTCTTTAATGTTCATTAATTTGATTTACGTAGAATGATGGATGCGATTTTTGGAGTTGGACGGATGAACTTCGATTATATCGTTGCGAAGTCGGATTTTGCAAAATAAGAACATCAAAGGTGCCTATGAGCTTAGGTCAAAAATTCTACTGTTGTCCATTATCTACTAGTGTAAGTGAAACCTTTTTTTTCTTTGTTCATAATAAGTCAATTGTTATTTTTTGTTATTTATGTGTAACTTACAATTGTAATTTGTTTATTCATTATGTGTAGAGGAAAATTTTCGGTTGTGAATATATTGATGGATGCAACAAACTAAGCCCTCAAAGACAAAGAAGAAACTGGTGGATGATGGGGCTACTACTTCTTCGGGATAAGGCAAGGGTATTATGAAGGAGATTCTATTGGAAGTTAAAATTGAACACCGTGTAGCGCAACGACAAGTTGAAATGTATGGTTCTATTTTGAAGAAATTTGGGAGATTTAAGCTTAAGTTATTGTATTTAGTATTTGTCTTGTAATGACTAAAAACCTACCAGTTTTTGGAATTGTATTGTAATGGCTAAATAACTCACAGTTTGTGGATTGAAGTTGTAATGGCTTTACAGTTCTAAGCAAGTTTATGGAATGCCAAACTCTTAGATTCAATTTTCTGAAATTCAAAGCTAATTGTAATTCTTCTCTTTCAAATTTGATATCATGTGACCCACAAATACTGCATGGTCCTTTACCCAAACTCTGATAGTAATTTTTTGGAATGAGGACTTCACAGTTTTGATTTAAAGTTGAGTACAAATATGTTGCTGCACTGCTACTTTTATGACATGATGATATATATACAGACAGAACCAATAGCATAGGTATTTGGGATGATATATACAGACAGAACAAATATGTGAAATGTTGCACTGCTATAGGAATAGTCAGTTTTATACATTTACAAGTATCTGATGTTGCATTGATATATACAGACAATATCATAGGAATATGACATGAGAAGAATACTGCAACGGGAATCACATTTACATAAAAAGAATACTGCATTGGTATATACATCCATTCAACTAATGTTGTAGCTAATGATATATACATCAATTCAAATACATTTACATTTAACCTGAGAAGGATACTGCATTCATATAGACATCCATTCAACTAATATTGCAGCTCGTCAAATGCTTGAAACTAGAACAGGAATCACATTTACATATGGCCACACAAACTAGAACACGAATCACATGAGAAGAATACTACAACATGAATCACATTTACATAAAAACATGAATCACATGAGAAGAATATTGCAACAAGAATACTGCTGATACTAACATCCAGTTTGACATTACTGATACTAACAGGAATCACATTTACGAATTTGAACATTGTTGATACTAACAGGAATCACATTTACAGAACCAACCACACAGCTGCAAGTTATAGGAATTTGTCAACTTGAAACTAGAAACTAACATCCAGAGGGACATCTCATTACATATTAGGCCTTCTTGTATATGGCTACACAAAATGCAGGTGATAGAACCACAAAATGGTTCACCTATAAAAGAAAGACGACAAAACAATTACATCTAAATGTCATTACATCCAAATGGTTCACCTATGAAAGAAATACGACAAAAACAAAATCTTTCAGTTGTGAACCACAAAATGCAGGTTATATGACCTGAAAAACCAAAACAAGTCTTGTCAAAATAAGTCTTCACATTTGTAATTCAGTTTTTGCTTTTCATAGATGGTTGATTGTATCTTGAAGGTACTGCTCTACACCTTGCTTTCTGCCTCTTAGTGCCTTTGCCCCCATTCCTTGGAAGTGGTTCTCCACTAGTTTGGTTTTTTTGATTCTCGTTTGTAGTAGACAGTATTGAAGTTGGATGAATTGGGGCAGCTGTTGTGCTTCTTTGGCTAGCTGAGAACTCGAAATTTTGATTCTGGCTTGGGAATGCATGATCTATCCAGCTTTTATTCTGTAAACAATATCAAAATGGTCATATAATTGGGACAACAAAACACAAATTATATTATGTACAAATTTAGTGGTTGGAAGCTCCGACAGCTAATCCATCAAGTGAGCCAAGGCCTGAATATCAATATTGGTTGGAAGCTCCCACACTGCTTAGGCATGTATTATTGACCACTTGACTTGTACCCTGAGAACAATATAACAACAACATTCTCATACAACAGTTAGAATAGATGTTTTGTGAGTGACAAGCTTAAGTTAGAATAGATGTTGTAGTTTGAATTTTGTAGTCAAACTATATTCACTTACAAAATATAGTGAATTTCATCTTCCCCTAACAAATATTACCAATTAGCAAAAAACTATTAATCAAAAGCTAGCATAAGTACATATCACAGACAAAGAGCAAATAAAAAAGATAAAGTAAAATATCTGAATCCTGTTGATCTAGACATCCATGTGTCCTTCCAAGTGCCAACTATAACTATAATGCTTCTAATTTAAAACTAGCACACTATTAGGGGCCAAATCTGTGACCTATATCAATGACTAACAGATTCAGGACTGTCATAGAGGTTGAGTGATCCACAGACTAACAGAGTTATGAATGAGAACCAAAAACAGTTGGGCATTCTCCTCTATCACTACTGACATTGGTGTGTTGTGCATTTCCAATAGTGCATTCTGCACTTTCATTGGCTCTGCCTCCTTCAGCCTGCAAAATTGGTAAAATTAAGCATGACATATACAATAATCTTGACCTAGAATATAGCATATATCCACATACTTACATTTACACCATGGAACCTCTTGTTATAGGCATGTGACCCACAAACACTGCATGTTCCTTTACATAAGCCTTTCTTACTGAGTTTGGCCATAGTTTTGTTACTTGTCTTCTGCTTTCCTTTGTCTTGCAACTCAATTGGGTCCTTTCTTCTAGCCATTGTCTTCCAACCCCTTTTTCTTCACTGGTGTTTGTGGTAACAGAATGCCTTGAGAAAATGGGTGCCTTTTCCATAGTGCAGGGCCATTTAAAGGGTGAATGACATGGTTGTACACTAGCTTGTAAGTTGATAATCTGTAGCAGTCATCAATATAGTTTTCAGGCCTTTCATTATTCCTAAATATGCAAGCACAAGCATACTGACAAGGTATTGCAGATAGTTTCCATTTTTTGTATGTACAAGTTCTCATTACCATGTCAACAACAAATTGACCACCTGGTCCATTAAATTGCACCTTAGGAACTCCAGAAAATTCTGTTGTCCACATATAGGTTTTCTTCTTGTGCTTCTCGAGCTTTTTCTGAATTTTAGGACAAAGTCTGCCCCTCCACTTCTTTCCCAATTTGGCCTTTGCATCTATCCTCTTCATGAGTTGAGTCTTGATCATCTCAAACATTGTGATTACTGGTTTCTCTCTAGCTTCAAGAATATACTTGTTAAATGCCTCACTGTAGTTGTTGAGCAATACATCACATTTGGCAGTCTCCTTAAAGAATGTCCTGCCCCAATGGAGTGCTGGTCTAGCATTTATCCATTGCTTAGCTTCAATACTTTTCTCTTCCATTTCCTTTTCATACTTCTTGAACTCAACTGAATATGTGGATCTTCCAACTTTCTTGAGTATCTCCACCAACCCAATATCTCTAAATTTTTTCCTCATATTCTGCTCCAAATGTCTGAGACAAAGCCAGTGTTTTGCATTAGGGAAACGTCTTTCAATTGCATTGATTAGCCCCTACATATAGTAAAAAAATATGTAAGATGACAATGTTCTCAACTAGAAAAAATTTAGATTAGGTATTGGAAAATATACTTACTTTTTGCCTATCACTCATGAAGACCCAATGGTTTGAGTTGTGCATATTCAAATCTTCTTTTAGCAACTCAACAAACCAGTCCCAATTCTCAATGTTCTCAACCTTCACAATTGCAAATGCAAGTAGGTACATGCAATCATTTAGTTCAATTCCAGTGGCAACCAACAATTGGTCACCATAAGTACACTTCAAAAAGCAACCATCTAGACAAATAATTGGCCTGCAGTTTTTGAAACCATCTTTGATACCTGCCATAGACATGTACATGCCACGAAATTTCCCTCTAGGCTCTTTAAACTCAAATGTTGAACCAGGATTTGTCCTCATAATTTCCCATTTGTAATCCCACAACCTAGAATATTTCAAGTCTTCATCACCTTCAATCTTCTTAACTGCATAGTCTCTTGCCCTCCTAGCCTTCAGTAGGTCAATGGTGAGATCCAAATCCTTCTTTACTCTTTTAACAATTTGACTAATTTTCCACCCTTGATCATCTCTAAACTCATTCATGAACATTTCTGCAATCATCTGACTGGGATGGAAGTTGGTATTAACCTTTCCATAAGTGTGCTCCAGGTTGTAGCTCTTCAGAAGAAAAGTTTTATTTTCTTCGTCTTTCTTGTCCAACTTGCTTGCAAAAATGAAAATTTTGCAATCTTTAGTATAACACTTGCACCTGACCCTATTGTGATCATTTGTTGGAAACCACACTTGCCATCTATGATTTATGCCCCACTTCCTGCAAGCCATCTTAAACTCATCTTTATCCTTAAATTGTAACCCCAGTTCCTATTTAGGGTCTTTCATGTTTCTGTTGGCATTAAATCTAGTAAACTTTCTTCTTTCCATCTTTGGATTTCCAGTAGCAAAATTAGAGTCAGAACTATCTGCACTAACAATCTCATCTGATAGTGGACCATAATTATTGCTCTCCTCACCTGTTGCAAATCTAATTGAAGCTTCCAAACCATTGTCATCTATTGGTTTTGGCTTTTCTTTGGGTCTGTCTTTCCTGCTTTTCCTCACAGTTCTAGCTTCCACATTTTGCAATACTCCATCTCCATTAACTTGGCTAGTCTCTATTAGAACTTCCTACAAGTCCTCATCCCCCCTATTTTATCATAGTCTGAATCAACTAACTGATCCCGAGGTATAGTTATTTTGATACCTTCATCAATTGCCTCATCTACAACATCAACTGCCTCTTCTTCATGTTGGTATGTAGCACCAACATCAGCTGTCTCTTCTTCACGTTGGTATGTAACACCAACATTAGTTGTAATGCCCCGCACCACAACTGTGCACTACGATGAGTCGTTGACTCGAAGAGTTGCGTTGACCCGATGAAGTATCGGTACGAATCGATGCAAGAGTTACGTTGGCCCGAAGGAAAGCTTTAAGTCGATTTGAATCTATGAATCGAAGTGATGCAAGGCATAAGGCCGATTCGAAAAGATAATGATTTTAGTTGACTTCGTGTGCAGGCTACGCTTTTGCGCTGAATTATAAGAGGTCGACATTTTTCTTATTCGCAAAGGTGTCTACAAAACCAAATCGTCGCCTTGCAACAGATTGTGGCATAGGCACGATAGGTCGAATCGGTTTAGTAGTTCAACAGAACACGAAGTGTTCGAATGGTTAAGTCAAAAGAGTTGGCCGTGCAACAAAGTTATGGAATCAAGCCACATCAGCTCGGCAAAATGACAAGGTGTATCGGCTTAAGCTACGTCAAGTCGTCCGGTAACTTATAATAAATTACGTAGAGACGATTGTGTCGGTTACGATAAGTTTGTCCTCAACGGACAGAAAGTGCCGAGACTCGAGTGGGAATAACTCGATAGAAGTCGATGTAAGTATGCTTCGATGAATTGGATTAAACGATTAGGTGCGGACTCGCATCATTGGATGATGAGTCGAAAGGAAATTCGTTGAGTGTAAACCGAACGATAGGCTGAGAATAGCAAAGAAATTTTGCGTTAAGAAAATAATTGACTCGATCAAATTTGAGTTGAGATAGTGCGAGAACTTTTTCGAACGAGTTGAGTAGGTACAAAAAAATCATGCGAACGGACTTGAGTTAGCACGAAGAGTCGGTAGCACAATTTGGGAGTGCGATTTGGGAATACAAGAATGGATATACGAATTAGAAATCGTGTCGCTCAATGATGATAGTTAGCTACAACAAGAGAGATCTTGATGCACGCAAAATGTGATTCGTATTCGAGTTCGGATAATGACAATGATTGCAATGAATTAGAGTTTATGAGAAAGGAGGATCTTCAGGTTACGCCAGTATATGATGTGTGCTGACCCACGTTGTGGGCATCCTTTTCAGAAAGCAAAGGAGATAGGAGGATTTCAACTGAGGCACTAAAGCTCGTCTAGCCCAGTAGAGCTGCGGATTGCCTCGAAGCTTCTTTTCATTTCCAGTCCAAGTTGCAAGTTTCTTTTCCATTAAAGGTGTCTTAACTTTTCAAGCATGTAATAAAGGGATATCATGTATGGGCATTGTGACTATTTTCAAAAGAGAGTTTTAAAAAGAAATCATGTAGCCAAGATAAGGCAAATCTGAGTTGCAAAGCTTTGTACTTGTATTCATATCAAGTTTATCAATAAAAGAAGTTTTTCCATTTCAAATCTCTGCGTCCAATATTTGGTTTTCTGCAATAAAATGGGTGCGTGTGTGTGTTTTGCTTGACTAGTTATTTTGTGCAGGTACATGGCCTTGTGCAAGTACAACTTAGGCTTGCACGGCATCACGCCTTAGCGAGGACGATTGTCACCCCCAGTTTCCAGAAACAGGGGTATTTTCGTCTTTTTTTTCATTTTTAATATTTTTGGAATTATTTATTTATTTATAATATTATTTTGGGGTTATTTGAGTCGGGTTCGAATTTCAGCTCAATCCGACTTGAAACGGGGACCCGGGGTAGTTTTGACTTTAGTGGACCCACACATTAGTTATCCATGGCCCACATGATAGAAATATTTTAGTTAGAGGTTAGACTAATTATTTATGGATAGGGTTAGTTAAATTAGAGAACTAGAATGACTAATTTAGCCCCAACCAATTAGCCCTTTCCTAATACTAATAGAATAGGTTAGTGGGGGCATTTTGGACCTTACCATAATAGGACAAATAGCCCATATGGCCAGCCACCTCTAGAGGGGATAGGCACAAGCCCCTTTGATATTTTCTATTCCTTTTCATCTCATTTTCTCTCTTGTTCTTTCCCAAATTTCTAGAGAGCAATCCCTCCATTTTCATCTCCAAATCAACCCCTCCTTCCACTAAATCTTCTTCTTTCCTTCTCCAATCTAGCCAAGGAAGGAGCTACCCAAGTTTGAAGAGATTCAGAGCTCGTTCGTGTCCGTTTGGAATCTCTACGTGTCGGTGTCATGTCGGAAGGCCTTTTCCTTTGAATCTCTCTCCCGAAAGGTATAATCTCTCCTCTAATCCACCCCTACATGCATATCGGTTAATTTCTGACCCATAGGAATGACCCCCACGGTTGCGTCTCCATTTGTGTCCGTTTCATGTCCTTTTGGAGACTTCTAGGAGTGTCCTATGTGTAGGATTGTGTCCTAGTGGGAAAAATCCCTATTTTTTGGACACTTGTATTTGTTATATTGTAGAATGATTTATTAGTGAGTTTAATCTCAGATTTTTACATTGTTCTTAATATGTTTTTCAATGTATCATAGTGTATCATATTTATTTATCTATATGTACATATAAATATCTATATATATATATATATATATATATATATATATATATATATATATATATATATATATATATATATATATATATATATATATATATATATATTTCTTTTTCTTTATATACATATATATATATATATATATATATATATATATATATATATATATATATATATATATATATATGTATATATATATATATATGTATATATATATATATACATATAAATATATATATATATATATATATATATATATATATATATATATATATATATATATATATATATATCAATGGGTATATATGTATTAATGTCTCTCTCTATATATATAGATATATATTATGGTGTGTGTGGTGTGATACCTTGTGTTTGGTTGTGGGATATAGGTTCGGCCAAGAGTAGTGGAGTGTGTGTGTGTTTGTGCTAGTTTAGAGTGTGTATGTGAGGTGTTTGAGTGTATGTTTGTGAAAAGTTTAGAGAGGGGAATAGAGAGCTTGAGGAGTGGAGAGTGGAGTGATAAAGGGGGGGGGGAACCCCCTGATAACAGCAGTAGGACAGCAGCATGTGGCTGTCCCCAAGTGCCTGAAATCAGTCCACACACCTATATTGCTGTCCCCATATCAGCAGTCCCATACCTGTTCTATTTCACCCCAAAACCAAGCCTCAAATCCACTCCATAGTAGCCTATATAACACCCTATTCCAGGCCAATTAGGACAGCCATTAGGCACCTGAAAACCCCAATTGACAGCCCCTTGTATAGCCTACAAACCAGTCCCTAACATGTCATAAAACAGTCCACTAAACCATCACCAATTCAGTCCACATTGCAGCCCATATCAGTCCCATTAAACCCCCATCTAAAATCTGTCATTAGCCTCTAAATTCCAGTCCAAATCAGTCCCAACACAGGCACACATTGACAGCCCTTTGCAGTCCATTACCTGTCCAAACCCAGCCTCAAAACAGTCCCCCATAGCACCCCAACACAGCCCCAAAGACCTGTCCATACACTGTCCCAAACTATCTCCTAAACAGCAGCAGTAGCAGTCCCAGATCAGCCCTAAACTTGACCCCTTAACTCACCACATAGCCTCCCATTTCTGTCTACATACCAGTCCCAAAATACCCCATAACCTGCCCCCATTGGCAGCCTACTCACAGCCCTTAACACAGTCTATACCTGTCCCTATAGGCTGTCCTAAACCAGTCTTAAACCTGTCCCTTAGCTATCAGCATAGTAGCCCCAATCCAGGCCCTAAACTCAGCAGCCAAGCAGTCCTAATTAGTCCTATAAACCAGTCCCAAATAGCCCCATTGCAAGCCCCTTGTTCAGCCTTAGTAGCCCCAATCCAGTCCACTAAAATTAGCCTATTAGCAATCCTAAAACAGTCCAATATATGCCCATGTATGTGTGTGTGTTTGTGAGAGCTTAGTGTGTGTGTTTGTGAGCCTTGTATTTGGATATGTGTGTGAGTTTATATAGGAGAACCTATATGTGTTTATATATGAGTTATATATGTATTTGTGGGTGTGAGATTATATATGTATTTGTGTGTGTGTGAACCTATACTCATATAGGTGAGTAAGCTATGGGATATATGTGTGTGTCTAGATATGGGAATATAGGTGAGTATGTATATATGTAGCTATATACCATATGTATGTGAGTGTTTGGATAAATGGGAAATGGTATGTGAGGTAAGGTAAAGGGTAAATGACCAACATGTGTCATAAGATGATTTAGATGACCTAGATACTAGGATTTCTTGGTAGGTAATGTTGGTATAGGATAGTATCTAGCTATCCTAGGAAACCTAGGCTAGTATTCCTAGGTTAGAGTGGTATGTGCAAGCTATCGGGATTTACCTTGGTAAGGGTAATGTAGGTAATGCCTAGAACTAAGGTATTAGAGTTTAGAGTCTAAGATAGGGTCAGAACTTAATTCCCTTGGTTGGTAATGATCAAATATAGTGCTCATAGACTAGTTTTGACGTCGGTTGACCATTTTGACCAAAAGTTAACAAAAGTCAACCGAGAGTCAAACTTAGCCTTTAAGCGACTAGATTTGATCGAAACCAAACCAGAGTCGACCAGTTGACTGAAAGTCAACAGTTGGTCAACATGTGACTTGTTTGACCTAGGGTTGACTCAGTGTTGACCAGAGTTGACCAGAGTTGACTTTTTGACCAAAAGACAACTGTAAGTCAACCCTTGACCCACATTGACCTAGTTTGACTTGGATTGATTTCCTGTGACCTTGTTTGACCTTGGTTGTCCTAGTGTGACCCAGTTTGGCTCAGTACGACCTAGTATGATCCAGTATGACCTAGTATGACTTAGGTTTGACCTAGATTGACCTAGATTCATTTAGAATGCATTGTAATACATCTTATTATTATTTTAGACTCATAGTGACTTATACTGTTCTATAGGAGACAGACACCACTCCTCAGACAGTATATTCTCTTCAGACACTCAGGATATCAGGCGAGTACATTCTCTGACCGTTTCATACCTGTCTGGATTTACATTCTTGTTCTAGATTACTGTACTTGATGCTGACACGATTGTTATCATAGATTGGTACTATATGGATCTTCTTTTGAGATGTTATCCCCTTGTATTCACTAGATACATATTGTGATGTGCGTTTCACTTACATATTATATTTATTGAATACCTATATCCTTGTATACTCATTGTGCATATTGTACTCTCATTATCACATGAGCCCCAGCGATAGACCATTGTACAAATATTGTATAACATTGTACATCTATTGTATAACATTGTACACTATTGTATAAGATAACGTAACTGGAGTGGATCCTTGTGTATTGATTGGAGAGGGGGAGTAGAATTGGTTATGTACTCAAATCCTATTGTACAACATTGTATAACTATTGTATATATCTACTGTACACTCACGTACAATGGAGTTACCATTGCATTGTCCTAGACCGTTTACATAACCATATTGTACTCTAAATCACATGTTTCTTACAGTTCTTACTTATCGTATATAGATATTTCCTATTATCAAATCTCTGCTGTTTTTTTAATATACTTTCTCTTTCAGCGTTTTATGTACCTTACTCTATTGTATGCTTTATATTTCCTAACTTGATATGAACTGCGTGAGATATTTTGTGCTCGTTCCTGTCCTGACTGGACCTGTTGAAAATATTACAGAGGATGAGGATGAGGCCTGCGTAGACACCTACTATGGGACAGCTGTAGATGACTCTTATGACCCAGATTTCCAGTCGGATTCCTAGCTATAGAGACTGAGGCTCCTTAGTCTAGCTTTTTACTATTCTGTCATTTGAGATCTGGATTGTATATATTCTGTCATATTCAGTATTAGAGACTTGTATTGAGCTGGATGTTCTGATTTGTTGTGTCAGTAGACACTTAGACTCTCTGATTGTATTCTGTGGATCTTTTTATTTCAGTATTACTTATCTATCTTTTATCTTCATTCTGTCTTAGATGTGATTGAGAACAGTATATTGTTATGTCACCTCCATTCGGAGTGTATATACTGTACAGGTACCTTTATACTGTTAGATGTTTGACCTAGGACAGCGTTCTACCGTCGACACTGCGGCGTAGGCTGGGCGTTGTTACGTTCTTGTACCCTTACAGTGGGTGCGGGTCGTGACAACGATCGATCCCGCAGGGATCCAGGCAAGACGGACGACCCTAGCGGGATCGGGGCGTGACAAAGTGGTATCAGAGCACGGCTTTACGTCCTTGGCCTCTTGCAGATATCATCTTCGAAAAAGTATATAAAGAATTTTGATGGCTTTCAAAAGTGTCCCGATTTTGAGTTATGAAAACCAATGCCCCATACAATAAGTTCATAATATTTTATGAGACTGACAGAAGTTATACTCTTTTGTAGAGAAATGACCCCTACTCGACCAGCTACCTCAACCGATCCGATAGAACGGATCATGACATGGTTGGAACTACAAAGGCAAGACAATGAGGAATGTGGCCAAATGCAACAGGCCCGAATTGAGGCACAACAGAAACAGTTAGATTCCTTGACCCAACTTGTGACGGCACTAGCGGCAAATCGAGATACCATCGCAGCGACCAAACCAACGAAAATGCCCGAGATTGAGCCCGTGGAGGGTGATGAACCCCAGCCAGCGCAAAGGCACTCTTCCTTTAGTCCAAAGGACTTCTTAGACGCGAAACCTCCGGAATTTGAAGGCAGGACGTCATCCGATAAGGTGATGGACTGGATTGATAAAATGGAGAGTCTGTTCGCGTTCGTAGGAGTTCCAAGTAGCAAAAAGGTAGTTTGTGCCGTTTTGCTTCTACGACTGCGGGCAAAGGATTGGTGGAAAGCTAAAAAACTAGAGCTGCTCTCAACTGCTAGGGGTGGAAAGATTTCTTTGGCCTCGTTTAAGAAAGTATTTTTGTAACAGTATCTCCCTTCTGCTATCAGCCAGAAGATGGAGAATGATTTCATAACATTAAAGCAAGGGAGCATGTCCTTGGAAGATTATGAATCTGAATTTGCTAAGCTGGCCAATTTTGCTGATGTTATGATACCAACAGAGCAGGCCCGTATAAATCGGTTCGTTCAAGGGCTGAATGATGACATTCAATTGAGTGTACTGAACCAAAAATGTGGGACATATCCTCAGGCCTTTGAGGCAGCGCTACAAGTGGAACAATTTAGCCTGAGGAAGGCGTCAGCTAAAATTTAGTGCAGTCGCAATCCATCTACAAAAAGATACCAAGATGGAGAGAAGAAGATAGAGGGGGAACCTTGCAACAAGATTGAGTGCACTTTCTGCGGCCGCCTGGGCCATGTCAGAGAACATTGTCGTTCCCTCAACAGGGAATGCTTCAACTGTGGTCAGAAAGGCCATAGCTTCATAGATTGTCCAAAGAAGAGACATACGACACGTAATAGAGATGATATAGAGGAGCATGGGCTGCTGCCAGACCCGTCGCCGCTCCGAGATAATCCGCACAATCAGCAGTTGCGGAATGCCAACACCGCAACCGCGCGCGTCTATAGCCTCGCCTCCCTACTTGATAAAGATGGCAATTCTAGTGGAGGTGCGTTTGTATCTTAAGTTTTGAGGACAAAACTTCTTTTCAGTGGGTTATTATGTAGTGCCCCGCTCCTCGCGGTCCACTATGTAATACCCACGGCTTGCTGACTCAGTCTTGAACTGAGTATTTGGGGAAACCTTTGCCGGTATCGATTGATCACGGATGAAATTCAATGAACCTTTCCAATTGATGGATTGGCTTCTATTGAAATAAATCCAAGAGTTTTGTTGGATGTTTTCTTTCGCTACTTGGTTTTGATGAATGCATTTTCGTGTTGGTTTTCGATGATTGGTTTTCATTGTTCGCTTTCATCGCATATCGCATTCATTCCGAATCTTGGGAGAAAGAGACCGAAGTATGCTAATCAGATGTTGGTGCCTATACAGGGGGACGCATAGACATACATAGGACGTGAACGGCGCGTGAAGTCCCTCATTCTCTCAACTAAGATTCATCTTGGTGAGTTGCTTCAACCGAACAGACATTGATCTGTACGCCCTAATAAAAATGATCTCTAGTCCACTCTTTTGTTGTGTTCTGCTGATCAACGATACCAAACCAACAAAAGATAAAAAAACAAAAAATTAAACTTAGATGCTAATCAAAGAACAGTTGCCTTACTCGTGTTTGATATGAATGATTACAAGTTCTTATTATGCTGTAAGAGATTGATGTAAATATTGCTAAAGTCATATGACAAAGATGATACGGCTTGCCGTATAGAGAACAAGAGTAAGACGGAAATACAGAGAGTTGCATATGTTGTCATAATAGAGATTTATTTGATAGAGTGCATTCATGCATTGGTCTCGGACAACTGTGTACACAGGACCAATCCTCACGACCAGTTTAGGGGCACCTGAGCTGCTCGGCCTAGGGGGATTAGAGTAATGCCCTGCGGTAAAGAAACCAAGGGGTGTATAGAGTGTCCTTAGCGACGAGCTGAACCCAAGAGTCACAGCGACTAATCATGGGGAATGACCCGTGGACCAACATGTAGTTAGGTGCATTTATGAAATCAGAGTGCATTGCAACCTAACAAAAGATGCAGAATTCAACAGTATGCCTTTATATCATATTCAAATTGTGCTAACCTGTTTTGTGCAGGGATGACTGTCGGCAAGGGTAAGTTGCTTATGAATTATTCTACTGTCATTATTTCTTATGAATTGTTAAAAAGAACCTAGACAAGTAGAAAGAGCACTAATAAATATGTTAGCTCCACATGTTAATTTAGTGCAGAGATTTGCGAGTTCGGCCAAAAGCCATTCGCCAGTACATGATGTGTGCTGACCCACGTTGTGGGCATCCTTTTCAGAAAGCAAAAGAGATAGGAGGATTTCAACTGAGGCACTAAAGCTCGTCTAGCCCAGTAGAGCTGCGGATTGCCTCGAAGCTTCTTTTTATTTCCAGTCCAAGTTGCAAGTTTCTTTTCCATTGAAGGTGTCTTTACTTTTCAAGCATGTAATAAAGGGATATCATGTATGGGCATTGTGACTATTTTCAAAAGAGAGTTTTAAAGAGAAATCATGTAGCCAAGATAAGGCAAATCTGAGTTGCAAAACTTTGTACTTGTATTCCTATCAAGTTTATCAATAAAAGAAGTTTTTCCATTTCAAATCTCTGCGTCTAATATTTGGTTTTCTGCAATAAAATGGGTGCGTGCATGTGTTTTGCTTGACTAGTTGTTTTGTACAGGTATATGGCCTTGTGCAAGCGCAACTTAGGCTTGCACGACATCACGTCTTAGCGAGGACGATCGATCCCGCAGGGATCCAGGCAAGACGGACGACCTAGCGGGATCGGGGCGTGATACTAGAGGATCTGACAGAGCGTTTCATGGACACGATTCGTAAAGTCACGTGGGAGGGAAGAACATTCACCGTGTGCTTGGGCTACTTTCCCTTATAGTATTTCGATGTCTCATTACCAAAGCATCATGAATTTGTAGTTTGTCACTGTTTTCCTTATAAAGACTGTGGGGTTATATCATAGTTTGCTAGAGTGCCTATTAGGCCTCCGGGGTACACCTTGACAGTCTGCGTGTATGAGTGATGTTCTCAATTTGTATGTTATTTAGTCGGTTATGTTAGATTGACCCACTGCGTATATACATATATTCTTTATATTTATTATCACTGTTGTACATTTGGCATGTATAGTATGTACCTTGTTACATCCCTCTGAGGACCTGGTTTTCTTTCAAGCTTAGGTGATGTCACTCCCATTTTTCGTTATACGTATTTTTAGTATACATGTACGGATTTTCGACCCGTATTTTGACTTGTCTAGCATGGTTTGGTCTTGGTTTAGCTTGGCTTATTTTATTTTGGTTTGGTTTGGGTCAAGATAGTTCATCATGTTGAACCCTCTATAAAACATAACCCCTTTCTCTCTCCTCCTTTACTTTCATTTATTTCTTCATCTACTTTTCTTCTTCATTTATTTTCTCCCAAACCCTTAGGCAAGTGTAATCTTGCTTCATGAGAGATCTCATGTTTTATTGTTCCATTGTCTTCCTTACATAGTTTTATGACACTTTAGTACTTGGTATTTTTGGTTTTGGTGGATAAAATCTTGTAGATCTAAGTTTACTCAAATCTTGGTTTTATTGGGTTTTGATCTATCAAACTTCATTCTTTTCAAGTTTTGATTGTTCCATGATGTAGAGAATTTCGTTCTACCCAATTTAGACCTTTAAAAGTCCCGATTTCGAGTTATTTTGAGGGATTTATGAACTTGGGAAGTTCATGGGTTCCATGAACTCATGCTCTCGGCATGGAGAATAAGAAGAGTGATGGGCGCATAGCACTTTTTATGTGCCCACAACAGCCTTTCCTTTGGGCGCATAGCCCTATATATGCGCCCAAAGCACCATAATTCCTTCAGCTTGGGCACATAGCTCTTGATATGCGCCCAAAAGCTTTTCCCACTGCCTGGGCACACAGTCTCTAATATGTGTCTGAGGCATTATATTTCATTCTGCTTGGGCGCATAACTCCTGATATGCGCCCACTTAGCCATGGAAGATAGTCTCCTTGCCTTCCTTCTAGTACACCCTGTCTCCAGCCTGTGGACGCATACACTCTTGGGCTCATGCCTTCCATAGTACATGCACCCTGGGCACATGCTCTTTAGGCACATGCTCCTTCGGACGCATGCTTCTTTGGGCGCATGTCTGTTTATGGGTACATGATGCTTTGGGTGCATGCTGTCCTGTGCATGCTGCCCTTGGGCGCATGTTGTCCCTGGCCCCCTTCCTTTTGCCATGATAATTTATTTTACTTTCTCCATGCTGGACCCCATGGTCCTTAGTGTAAGTTGTGACCTTTGAGTATGATGGGCATCTTCCATGATGGCCTTGTATAATATATTATCTGTATTTCGTATGTACTCTGGGCTTTAAGCACGATCTTAGCATGACATGTATACCCCTTGATAACTCCTTCAGTGGCCCGTCATGGCGCACTCTTGACCAGTAAATCCTTGGCATACAAGTACACTTAGCACGAGCACGACATGATAACATGAACACAACATGGCAATATTGCTTAATATGATAACTCTTGATAGTGGCCCGTTGAGACGCACTCTTGACAAGCCCCTTGACATGATAACTCTAACAGCGGCCCGTCGTGGCGCACTCTTAACAAGTAACAAGTAAACATAACATGTACAAGCTTGATAGTGGCCCGTGGTGATGCACTCCTGACAAGTAATATTGACAAGTAACAAGTAACTCTCGTCTTGACACCGTGGGTGATTTCTCTTGATTGTGTCTGTACAAACTATATGTCCCATCTTGCATCATGTCTAGGACATGAATTCCTGATTTCTACGGTCAGGAATTCATGTTGAATCTGACTAAGTTAATGACTAGTTTGATCATGTAGATCATAAAGAGAATTCCCAGTCACAGGCAATCATGTTATCTGGGTGCCTCAAGTGGACTTGTAGCCTGCTGACGAATAGGGCACATTTCCAGCACACTGTCATGTGTTGCACCACAAAGTCACCTAATCAACTCTTTCAACCTGCGAAAGGATAACTGGTAGTCTGTAGGGCTTGTGACTGCTGGAACATCTTATTGCATCTTGTAATAACTAGGCTTGTGATAATCCCAGGTAGTTAAAGTATCAAGCCGTACTCATTGCTTGGCCGTGATTGATGGATGAAGTCCAGTCTAGTCTTGTCTAGATAGTGCCTGTCTATGATTACTTCGGTACATTACTTTTATGCTTTACTCTTGTCGATAAATGATTGGAGACTAAGCTCTGTTCAGGTGAAGGGTTACAACCCCGGTCCTTGTTTGGTTTACAGGTTGTAACTTGGTTATCGAATAGTCCTTTAGTTATCTTATCGTTTATCACCCTGTTTTCTCTAACTCATGTCTTTCGTTATCATTTGTCTTTATGTGCTAATATGCTGGTTTTAGTTCTTAAGTGAAGCCTCCCTTGTGGCACTTGCTCTTCTGGGTTCTGATCCAGCTGGTTTTGTATGGCCAGATTTTGGAGTAGCACCCGAGGATCTACCTGTCTTTCAGCCAGATGGTGAACACCAGGTGTAATCCTGGCAACGAGTGGGTTTTCTTCTTTTGTTCCCCGCTCTATTGTAAATTATTCTCTTGAGGCGTTTAGCCGCCGAGCAAGTGTTAGTTCGTGTTGAAACTTACTTTTGTCTGCCTAAGGGCTGTAACATGATTGACAAATCCTAGGATTGATCATGTATGACTTAAACTCTTGCTAGTCTTCGTATTTTGTATGACTAGCTTCATGATCATCTGAATATGTAATATTTGGGACGTCTTACCTTGTATGTCTGATGATCTAATATCTTATAACATTTACTTGTTTGCTTGAGATTGAGACATTAGGCTTGTTCTTGACCATAAGAGACTAATGGCTTGTAGATAAACCCTCATGCATCTAGACAGTCGTGATCGTATTGCAAAGAGGGTTGCACTTCAATGTATGTAGCTGGTTGTGTGTCCCCCGCTCTCCAGTATTCTGGTTCTGGGGCGTGACAGGTGAGGAGGACTACCCAAAAATTTACGGGTCCAGGATTGACTCAAGAGTAAGACCAGCATTGGAGGACGAGATTCTTCCGGAGGACTACCTTTGATTAGTGGTAGGGCACCATCTTGGATCTGATACCATTATCTAGTTAGCCGGTTGTCGGATCTATTTATCTTATTGCATTCTTTCCATTCAGTATTGTACTAGCGGGTTTGTCCCCGCGAGACATTCTTCAGTATTGTATTATGATACGTTTAGACTTATTTACTTTTCGCACATTAGTAGACTTTTTTCTTACTATGTGCTTTATTGTTCGTATTTTGGATGAGATTAGTTTATTTCTTGTGATTGGATATTTTACACTATTGTTATATTTTTACAACTTAAGTGCAATCCCAATGGTTCCATTAAATTAGGATAACCGTCGGAGAGGTACTAGCTGGCCATTGCCACGTGGCTCGGTTCCACACTTTTGAAACTGGAGCGTGACATAGTTTTTGTGGTAGCCCATGCAGATCCCGTAATTAAATCATCTTGGTTACCTAATTGTGCTAAGCGAGCCTGCAATTATGATTAGATAATAGAATCTCATCTACATGCTTAATTACCTCTCTATAACACCTTTATATCGTCTTCATTTATCAATTTGCATCCTGTTTGATTCCAAATTGCTAAAATTTGCATATCTTCTTTCAGAGATATAAAAATCCGAAGTGGACGTGTAGCGCAGCCGAACGGTGTCCCCCGAGACTTCGTATCATCAGATGAGCAAATTTTGTGACAGGTCCTTATGTTGAACTCAGCTCCCCAGGGACAGACTTTCAGACAGACGGGGGTTCCGCAGGGCGAGCATCGACGCCCGCACCAGGCTCAGCAGGGAGAACAGCAGACTTAGAGGCCAATGGAGGAGCAGCAGCCGCCACCACCTCCTCCACCTCCCCCGCAGATGCCATACATCCCTTTTCTGCCATCGGGTCAGTAGATGAATGGCCAGCAAATGTATCAGATGTTCTATGCAATTATGCAGGCCCAACAACAAGTTCAGCAGTAGGCCCAACAACGTCAGGCAGATACTCTGAGGGAGAGTATTATCACTGCAATGGAGCAAACGACACCACAGGATCGAAGGCCAGCGACGGGATCTATCAAGGATTTTCATCATATGGTACCTCTCCCATTTTTCGACACTGAGGAGCCTACTAAGGTTCATGCTTGCCTCACCAGTATTGAGCACCAGCTGGAGGCCGCCGAGCTTCCGAAAGAGAAGTGGATGATAGCCGTCAGGATACAACAGACCGACAATACCCACCATTGGTGGGAGGTCGAGGAGCATCAGGTAGGACCCGACCAGGTCACTTGGAAGGAATTTTCTAGGCTCTTTAAGGATATGTTTATTCCAGCCACTGCACGTGCGGAGTTATGGGACATGTTTATGCACCTTGTTCAGGATAGTATGACCGTAGAGGAGTACAACACTTAGTTTCTTCGTCTGAGCCATTTTGCCCCTTTCCTGGTCGAGATCCAGGAGTAGAAGGCAGAAAAGTTATTCAATGGACTAACTTTTGAGTTGCAGAGGTTGATGGGATCAGTTGCCCCTACCTCTTATTATGCAGTCCTAACAGCAGCCCAATATCAGGACCGCATAAACAAAAAAGAGGCCAGCTTGAATCACCTGCATGCAGCAGCACCACCAGCTCGAGCACCATAGGGGGACCGGTGAAGCACCTTCTGATACCCCTGCCGCAGAGAGCAGCACCATCAGCAGCACGCTCCCTGCTTGCCATCATTGTGGCAGGGTAGGCCATGTCGTAAAGGATTTTCAACGCAAACTAGGACTATGTTTGGTTTATGGATCTGATCAGCATCAGGCTCGAGAGTGCCAAGAGCGTCGAGGAGCTACACCATGGTTCACCGACTAGCATTTTCGGCACCGAGACCATTCCAGCAGCCACATAGGCCATTCTTCCATGGTCCGAAAGTGCTCCATACAAAAGTTGGGGCGATGCGACCACCAGCACTAGGAGGGTACCACGGGAGGCCACCCTTGGCACCGTAGGCAGCTCAATTCTAGCAGGCCCGATAGCAGGCTGTGGCACAGGGCCGTGGCCAGGCCTTAATTTGTGATGACTGTAAAGGAGGCTGAGACAGCCGGAGAGGTGATCGCAGGTAGTAGCTTCTTTACCAGCAATAGCATTATTTGATTCTAGTGCCACACATTCATTTATAGCTGCTTGTTTCGTAGCCACCCATAGAGTAGCTACTGCACCCCAGAGACGAAATAGTACCCGTTAACGATGCATGTGGATCATGTTCAGTAGTTGTTTGGGGACGAGAGATGCATGCCCAATTCTAACTCTTCTCTATGCCAAACTATGATATGGTTATTGGCATGGATTGGTTGAGCCAGTACCATGCAACGCTAGATTGTCGGCATGGATGCGTCATATTTAGACCCCCAGGTCAACCTAAGTTTGAGTTTCTCCGGTGAGCCAAAGAGCTTAGTGATCGCCCCACCCTTAACGCACACATTGCATTAGAGGAATCAACGTACATGTCGATCATATCGAAGTTTAAGGACGTATTTTCTGAGGAGCTTCCAGGACTGCCGCCTGACACGAAGATAGAGTTTTCTATCGAGCTGATTCCAGAAGCAGAACCAATTACTTTCCATGTGTACATACTGGCACCTAAGGGGGCATATGAGCTGAAGAAGTTGGATCAGTAGTTGTTATGAATAATTTTATTGCATTTAACTTAATTACGCAGTCCTTTGTCATTTTCTATTCTTCAGGAGTTATGTGTAAGTAGCTTAACTATCTAGAAGTACCATTGTATTGCCTATATAAAGGCTTCAATCTATGATAAAAAATACTCAAGCATTGTTTTCCTCTCCCTCTTCCAATATTTATCAAAGTAATACACTGTAAGTGCTTCCTGGTTCAACAATCTCTGGGTCAACACTTTGTATCAGAGCCTCTGTGTCGTTGTTGGATGCCAAAGATCATGCCGAGGCAGTTGAGCACCGAGTCATTTTCAGGCGAAGACGCAATGACCTGGAATGGAAAGGAGAGCAGCGTGACACTGCAGTACCTATTGCTCACACGGAGCAACTACGCCGCCTGGTCATTGAAGATGCGGGTCAACCTGCAGGTATAAGGCGTGTGGGACGCCGTTATGCACGACGACGTCGACAAGCACAAAGATAGGATGGCTCTCGCCGGCATCTTCCAAGTAGTACCAGAGGATATTCTCATCACGCTTGCTGAGAAGGACTCGGCCAAAGAGGCGTAGGAAATGCTCAAGACGATGCACATTGGAGCGGTGCGCGTCAAGGAAGCGAAGCTGCAAACCTTGAAGTATAACTTTGAGGTGATTCGCATAAAGGATGGCGAATCGATGGACATTGCCATGAGGTTGACGACGATCGTCAACGGCATCCGAGCGCTAGGCGAAAAGGTAGAGGAAACCTCCGTCGTCCGAAAATTCCATCGTGTTGTGCCGACACGATTCATGCAGCTCGTGATTCCGATCGAGCAACTAGTGGACCTCAAGACCATGACAGTTAAGGAGCTGATCGGTTATCTCAAGGCCTACGAAGAGCGACTTCATGGCTAGGCAACAGGGAGGAGGAGCAGCACCTGCTGCTCACACATTCCGAGTGACTTGTTCGGCTGCTTCTTCTCGGGCTCAAAGATGTACAGCGACAACGATGGTGATGGCCGTGGCTGTGGCAGGACAGGCGGCCGTGGCCACGGTCGTAGCAAAGACGGGCACATTGGCAAGGAGAACGAGGGTGACGGCCTTGAGTCCGGTGGTGGTCGCGACAAGAGCAAAATCAAATGCTTCAACTGCAACGTGTATGGGCACTATGCTCGGAGTATCGCAAGTAACGGCGTGATCACAACGAAGAAGCACACATCACCAAGGCTGAAGATGACGAGCCCGCCATGTTAAAATTGTCCATGCACGCACAAGAGGTGCATGACATGGTCATGCTCAACGAGGAGAAAGATTGGCTAATCGGAGGATCAGGCCGATGCACGAGTGACGTATGGTACCTCGACAATGGAGCAAGCAACCACATGACCGATTATGAGGAGATATTCTCTGAGCTGGACACTTCGGTGAGGGGTACTGTCCGATTTGGCGACGAATCTGCCGTAGAAATTTACGGGTGCGGGACGGTCTTGTTCCAATGCCAAATCGAAGAGCATCATATTCTTACTGACGTGTACTACATCCCACATCTCAAGAGCAACATTTATGGAAGGTGGCTTCCTGTGCATCAACAATCGAGAGAGAAGGCTAATGGCTAAGGTGAATAAATCGGGGAATAGGTTGTACACGCTCAACTAAACTGTGCATTGCCTGTGTATGTCTTTGTCACGCCCCAGAACCAGGATACTGGCAAGTGGAGACGGACAAGGCCAGCTATGTAATACCAAAGTATGCCAGTACTCTGAAATCGCGTATAAGCTGTCAAGACATGGGGGGTACTTCTACAAGCCAATAGTCGATCATAGGTTAAAACAATCCTAGGTATCTCAATCACATGCAATTATACAAGGTACAAAAAGTATGATCATCAGACATACAATAGTAAAGCGTCCCAAACCATATATACATGGATGATCATGAAGCTAGTAATACAAAATAGAAAAACTAGAAAGAGTATTAGTCATACATGATAGCTCTAGCTGCAGTCTAGAATACTCACATCAAGTTTATGCCCGGAGGCTAAATGTCAAGAAACAAAACACGAGCTAAACACGTACTCGGAGGCTAAACGCCACAAAAGAATAATGTACATAACCAGTGGGAGAATAAAATAAGAAACCCACTTGGGTACTCTGGCGCTCTGGATGGTCATCGTCGAGTAGATGGTGCAAAAGATCCTCTGGGCTACTCTATCAGATCTGGCCAAACAAAACCAGTGGGGTCAGACCCCAATAGCCAGTACCACAAAGGAAGCCAAACTTACGAACTAAAACCAGCAATAACTAACATAACAACGGTTAGAGATATGAATAAGTAAATGTAGATCGTAACTCGTGCACTACCAATGCACTTATCCCGAATATAGAAAGACAATAAGTAAGGTATCTGTCACTCTCTGTTTCCGGAATACATAAATTTTTGATTTTTCTGTATATAGTATCTGGCACCTGTATCTTGATTGCATATATCCTGTATTTGCACCTGGCCATGGCATGGAACAGTATCTCGTCATGGAATAGTGTGCCACCCCTTGTCCTTGTCTGGTTGTAGGTGTGGTTCACTACTTCAATGATAAGATATCTGAACCATGTTGTGGTTAGGATTTAATTTAATTAATTTAATTAGTTATATCATGTAGCATTTAACATGTCATTAGTCATATGGTTTAGAGCTTGCTTAAGATTAGGGTTTCTTTGAGTCAATCCAACCCATATATATATTCTCTTCCTCACCCTCTCTTCTCATTCACTTTTTTATTTATTTTCCTCAAGCAAACTTTTAGGCAAGTACACCTTGCACCAAATGGAGAGATTCTTTCATTTTTCATTCTTGATTTTTTTTTCCTTTGATATTATTTGTCTATATTGTTCTTCTCTTCATTCTCTACAAGTTTAGTTCTTGGAGTTTTTGATTTTAATGGCTAGTTTTATGTTGATCTAAGTTTCTAAAACTAAGATTTTATGGATTTTTATGGTTTTGATCTTTCAAACTTGGTTGTTTTCGAAAACTAATAGTCCTATGTTGTAGAAAATCTCATTCTACCCAATTTTGACCTTTGAAAAGTTAGATTTTGACTTGTTTTGAGGAAGTTATGGCCAAAACAATATTTGGACATCTTCTATGTTCATCTGTCCTGGTTCTGGCAGGGACGATGAATAGTGCCGTAGGATGAATAGTACCGCAGGCATGAATAGTACCGCAGGCTTGTATAGTGCCGCATGGATGAATAGTACCACAGGATGAATAGTGTCGTAGGCTTGTATAGTGCCGAAGGTTTGCATAGTACCGCATTGATAAATAGTGTCGCAGGCTTGCATAGTGCCGCATGGATGAATAGTGCCGCAGGATGAATAGTACCGCAGGCTTGCATAGTACCGAATAGTGTCTATTTGGCTGTTTTTGGCTGTTTTATGTCCTATTTGGCTGATTTGTGGGCAAAATTTCTCCCAACTCCCTACATGAAAGTTGTAGATCTTTGTCTTGGCTTCAAGGATCTTCATGTCTTACTTTAACCAAATTTCATATGTGACTTTTATGTCACGAGGGGTCCATGTGACTTCCTGACTTGACCGTATTCCTGACCTGATTACCTGTATACGTGCTGGTACCTGTTCTAAGTGTGTATTGAGATACAATATTAGTATGCACTGCGGTGCTATTTAATGAGTGCACTGAGGTGTGACTCTGCGTGCTAAGTGATCATTCGTGTTATATGTCAATACATGTGTACCTTCCAGCATAGTCATAGTAATGGGTCAGTAATAGTGTCATGGTATAATGATTGTTGTTTGATGCATTACACTAAGCATGGATCTACATTTGGGACTCCTTGAGCCGATGTGGATTCATACTTAGGGTACACGTACTATGGTACGACATATAGGAGGATGACCATGTGACCACAACATGTAATTCCAATATCAAGATATGGTTAATCTAAGCAACTTTAATCGGCAGAAGCATTAGGAGGGAACAGAATCTCGAGATCGTACGTTACCAGTCACCCCAGGTCATGTCCTGACGTGTCGGGTTGGCCGCCATGGATACAGTTTCATCCGCCTATAGTGGATGACTATATCCGACTCCTACGTGCTATGTGTTATATGTTTTAGCACGGTGGCCTTACGGGGGACCGGTGCATAATCAAAGTGCTACGTGTATATATATATATATATATATATATATATATATATATATATATATATATATATATATATATATATATATATATAATGGATTGGCTAGCCCTGCTGGAACGATATGATCTGAAGATTCCTATATTTCATTACTGGGATAATCCAGACAAATCATAGAAAGTTGTAGGATTGATTGGCCGCTTGTAAGCCGACTTGTTTGTGATATGTTTTCTTCTGTTAGCAACTGAGGAACATGGACTATCGTGGTGCATGGTCCAACCCATGTCCATGTTTGGCTGGGTTATTGTGTTGCGATAGGCTTTGGACCGAAGTCGCGATCAGAAGCCCTTCACCTGTCCATGGTTATAGCATATATCTTATCTCGGCATGATATTGGCACCGTTTGTTCTTGTTTGGTTGTAAGGGTGTCGTATTGTCTCGATGATATGGTATAAGCCTATAACTCTTGAATCAGGTCTTATTATTGCACTTGGATTTTATCTCACTCTTTCGTGCTCCCTTCTGGTACTTGCTATTCGGGGCCTGACCCCGCTGGTTTTGTTTGGCCAAATCTCGTAGCAGCGCCAGAGGATCCAGCCTTCTATTCGAACATGGTGCACACCAGGAGTATGGGCGCCAGGGACCATGAGTGGGTTTCTTCTTTACTGCTCAGATATCTTCTATTTTGTACTTGGCATTTAGCCACCGGTACCTGTTTTGTCGGCTGTTCTGGTCATTTAGTTCCTCACATAATTGTAATTAAATCAGACTGCAGTTGACTATAGTTATGTACTATTGACTCTCGGTACTAGCTTATCATTTTGTATAGCTAGGCTCATGAATCATTTTGATAAAGCGTCGGGGACGCCTTACTGCTTTGTCTTATATGATCATTATTTACTGCTTCTTGTTTTGATTGATTGAGACATAGATGCTCTGTGAGACCATAGGAGACTTGATTGTAGCATGCACCCCCTTGTCTCTTGACAGCCACGATCGTCGTATGACATTTATATACCTCATATGGAGTAGCTAGCCTAGTCCGTCTCAGTATTCTGGTACTGGGGCGTGACAAGGTTTTATTGGTGGCCCATGCAGGTCTGATTTTCAGACTTGTAGGGTGTTACTATTATAGGAGTCTCAATCAAAACATGTTCCCCTTGATCTCCTGATTCGTCTTCTCTTTCTTCTGCCTTGATTACTAACTTGATTATCATCCTCGATTCCTTTCCGTCCTGTCTTTTGATACCTTGTATCCTTTCCTTTAGGGGCACATCATTCTTGGCTATTGGAGGAGCCGATATGGGAGGGAATCCAGTAGATCAGGGACCAGTTAGAGATCAGCAAGGGGTAGCCCCTCTACCTGGACAGATTCACATCGAGAACGTTACCGAGCATGAGCCAGTTGAGCCATAGAGGCCAGAGGTTCCTGTACGTCCAGTGATGCCGATAGTACCAGTGGCACTAGACGCACCGGCACTATTGTAGATTATCAGAGGTTTATTGGAGACCCAGCAATACCAGACGGCAGCCCAACAGCAACAACAGACCCAACAGCAAGAACAGAATGTATTACTGAATTAGGGGTTACAGCTAGCTCTTGAGAGGAGCGTCAGGAATGACTCGGAAGCATCGGAGAGGTTTTGCCGACTTAACCCGAGGTACTTTGATGGCACGGAGGATGCCATTACAGCGGATGCTTGGCTTCAGGATATTGAGGCCATATTGAGAGCAGCAAAGGTTTCCATCGGAAAGAAGGTTGACCAGGTCAGACTGTTACTTCAGGATCTCGCCCGCGACTGGTGGGCATCAGAAGAGGTTGGAATGAGGCATCATGTTCCTTGGGATAGCTTCAGAACTAGGTTCAAGGCCAAGTACTTTGGCGTGGTAGCTCGGTATGAGCTTCAGCAGAGATTTATCAGCCTTAAGCAGGCTGGTAGGACGGTGGATGGTTATGCAGCAGAGTTCTGCAGATTGAGTCGGTTTGCACCGACGATGATAGCTACAGAGCCAGAGAAGGCTATAAGGTTCCAGCAGGGACTTCACTTAGAGATTATGCAGCTTGTCGAGGGACACGACTTCCAGACATTCGATGCAGTATTGATGGAGGCTCGGAGGCACGAACTTACTATTCAAAAGTTATCAGCAAGGACTGGAGGCCAGAAGAGGTCTCATACGCAGAGTACGGGAGGAGGAGGAGCAGTACCTCGGACGTCAGCACCAGCGCCTGACGTCCGTATTCGTGATGCAGCTCCGGTCACAACAATTGTGACGGCACCAGTTCGACAGCACCAACCGAGGCACCAGCAATGTCAGGAGGTACCAGTGGGTTGTACTTATTTTTGTAAGGGAGGGCACACTCGGGAAGTGTGTTGGTCAGCGAATGGGCAGTGCTTGAGGTGTGGAGATTCAGACCATCGTATAGCTACGTGCCCACAGATACAGAGGCTAGGAGGTCCAGCTCAACAGTTTCCGGCGTTGCCAGCTCCAGAGGTAGCACCGTATCAAGGGCCAGCACTAGCAGTGAGGCCACTAGCCCAGCATCCATTACTAACGCAGGCTCAGATGTACTGACAAGTGCAACATAAGGTTGGACAGCAGAGGCCACAACAGTAGGGCCAGGGAAGGCAGCAGCAGAGAGTCCAGCAGGGGCAGAGACAAATAGAATTTGGAGTATTAGAGCAGAGGTTGGCCGAAGGCGGTCAGATTGTGGGTAAGTTTTCAGTATTATCCATTATAATTCCTTGAGTTATATATTCGAAAAGTGAAGGTGACTATCTCGTCTCACTCATCTGCTCTCGTATCATGTGATACGTGATATTCATCCTGTGTCTTGATTAGGAGAGTACGTCCTGGGCAGAGTCTCGCTCTTTATTTAGTCATTGGTACCGACTTATCTCAAGCGTTGACCCTTGTCCACTTTGGGAGTCAGTGTAGGACCTCGAGGACGAATTCCTACCTAACTGACTCGGGAGGCATATTTTATTCGTATGTCTCCGATCACTTTCTTTATAGGGTATGATTATTGTTTGTGCTTTTACTTAATTGTTCTTTCTTTCGTAATTTGTTCATGTGCCATGTGTTGTTGGATAATTGTGCTTGCTATATGTCATGAGTGTATTTCGTGATTTGAGAGCGCGCTCGACTAGCCTTAACAAAATTTCGACGACGAAATTTTTCTAAGGAGGGTAGAGATGTCACTCCCCGTTCCCGGAATACAAAATTTTTTAATTTTTTTTGTATATGGTATCTGGCACCTGTATCTTGATTACATGTATCCTATATTTGCACCTGGCCATGGCATGGAACAGTATCTCGTCGCGAAATAGTGTGCCACCCCTTGTCCTTGTCTGGTTGTAGGCGTGGTTCACTACTTCGATGATAAGATATCTGAACCATGTTGTGGTTAGGATTTTATTTAATTAATTTAATTAGTTGTATCATGTAGCATTTAACATGTCATTAGTCATATGGTTTAGAGCATGCTTAAGATTAGGGTTTCTTTGAGTCAACCCAACCCCTATATATATTCTCTTCCTCACCCTCTCTCCTCATTCACTCTTTCATTTATTTTCCTCAAGCAAACTTTTAGGCAAGTACACCTTGCACCAAATGGAGAGATTCTAGTATTTTTCATTCTTGATTTTTTTTTCCTTTGATATTATTTGCCTATATTGTTCTTCTCTTCATTCTCTACAAGTTTAGTTCTTGGAGTTTTTGATTTTAATGGCTAGTTTTGTATAGATCTAAGTTTCTAAAACTAGGGTTTTATGGATTTTCATGGTTTTGATCTATCAAACTTAGTTGTTTTCGAAAACTAATGGTCCTATGTTGTAGAAAATCTCATTCTACCCAATTTTGACCTTTGAAAAGTTAGATTTCGCCTTGTTTTGAGAAAGTTATAGCCAAAACAATATTTGGACATCTTTTATGTTCATCTATCCTGGTTCTGGCAGGCACGAATGAATAGTACCACAGGATGAATAGTGCCGCAGGCATGAATAGTGTCGCAGGCTTGCATAGTGCTGTATGGATGAATAGTGCCGCAGGATGAATAGTGTTGTAGGCTTGCATAGTGCCGCATGAATGAATAGTGTCGCATAATGAATAGTGTCGCAGGCTTGTATAGTACCGTAGGATGAATAGTGCCGCATGGCTCGCATAGTGCCTATTTGGCTGTTTTTTGCTATTTTATGTCCTATTTGGCTGATTTGTGGCCAGAATTTCTTCCAACTCCCTACATGAAAGTTGTAGATCTTTGTCTTGGCTTCAAGGATCTTCATGTCTCACTTTAACAAAAATTCATATGTGACTTTTATGTCACGAGGGGTCCACATGACTTCCTGACTTGACCGTGTTCCTGACATGATTACATGTATATGTGCTGGTACCTGTTATAAGTGTGTATTGAAATACAATATTAGTATGCACTGCGGTGCTATTTAATGAGTGCACTGAGGTGTGACTCTGCGTGCTAAGTGATCATTCGTGTTATATGTCAATACATGTTTACCTTCCAACACAGTCATGGTAATGGATCAGTAATAGTGTCGTGGTATAATAATTGTTGTTTGATGCATTACACTAAGCATGGATCTAGATTTGGGACTCCTTGAGCCGATGTGGAATCATACTTAGGGTACATGTACTATGGTACGACATATAGGAGGATGAGCATGTGACCACAACATGTAATTCCAATATCAAGATATGGTTAATCTAAGCAACTTAAATCGGTAGAAGCATTAGGAGGGAACAGAATCCCGAGATCATACGTTACCAGTCACCCCAGGTCCTGTCCTGACGTGTCGGGTTGGCCGCCACGAATACAGTTTCATCCGCCTATAGTGGATGACTATATCCGACTCCTACGTGCTATGTGTTATATGTTTTATCACGATGGCCTTACGGGGGACCGGTGCATAATCAAAGTGCTACATGTATATATATAATGGATTGGCTAGCCCTGCTGGAACGATACGATCTGAGGATTCCTATATTGCATTACTGGGATAATCCAGACAAATCATAGAAAGCTGTAGGATTGATTGGCCGCTTGTTGTTTTCTTCTGTTAGCAACTGAGGAATATGGACTATCGTGGTGCGTGGTCCAACCCATGTCCTTGTTTGGTTGCTGGATTGGGCTATTGTGCTGCGATAGGCTATGGACCGAAGTCGCGATCAGAAGCCCTTCACCTGCCCATGGTTATAGGATATATCTTATCTCGGCATGATATTGGCACCATTTGTCCTTGTTTGGTTGTAAGGGTGTCGTATTGTCTCGATGATATGGTATAAGCCTATAACTCTTGAATCAAGTCTTATTATTACACTTGGGTTTTTTATCACTCTTTTGTGCTCCCTTGTGGAACTTGCTATTCGGGGCCTGACCCCGCTGGTTTTGTTTGGCCAGATCTCGTAGCAGCGCCAGAGGATCCAGCCTTCTACCCGAACAATGGTGCACACCAGAAGTATGGGTGCCAGGGACCATGAGTGGGTTTCTTCTTTACTGCTCAGATATCTTCTATTTTGTACTTGGCATTTAGCCACCGACACCTGTTTAGCCGACTGTTCTGGACATTTAGTTCCTCACATAATTGTAATTAAATCAGACTACAACTGACTATAGTTATGTACTATTAACTCTCGGTACTAGCTTATCATTTTGTATAGCTAGGCTCATGAATCATTTTGATGAAGCGTCGGGGACGCCTTACTGCTTTGTCTTATATGATCATTATTTACTGCTTATTGTTTTGATTAATTGAGACATAGATGCTCTGTGAGACCATAGGAGACTTGATTGTAGCATGCACCCCCTTGTCTCTTGACAGCCACGATCGCCGTATGACGTTTATATACCTCATATGGAGTAGCTGGCTTAGTCCATCTCAGTATTTCGGTACTGGGGTGTGACAGTATCCTGGATCATAAAGTAATTAACATGTGACATAATGTAAGTGTAGACATGTTAAGTAAACAGAAGCTTAAGATTTTGTAAAATAAACTGAACATGTGAGCTTGTGAAACAGCCGGGTCATGAGAGCATGGCGACCCAGCCTAGGGTTTGTGCATAACTTGTAAGATAACTGAACTATCGAGCATGTGAGAACTATATATAATGACAACGATAAGATGACTTAGGAACTATCCCGGAAGCCAAGTCACAACCCTTAAACCAAACAAAGATCGGGGTTATAACCCTTCTCCTGAACAAAACTTAGTCTCTGATCATTGTATAGAATAAAGATCATGTATAGAATGTGAGTACTGAATAGGACGACAAATGATAAGATGACTTGGGAACTATTCTGGAAACCAAGTTACAACCCTTAAACCAAACAAGGACCGGGGTTGTAACCCTTCTCCTGAACAGAACTTAGCCTCCGATCATTTGACCAAGTATAGCATAAACTATAGTGTACTGAAATAAACATACGGACACTGCCTAGACAAAACTGGACTGGACTGACTCCATCTATCAATGACGGCCAAGCAATGAGTACGGCTTGATACTTTAACTAACTAGGATTATCACAATCCTAGTTACTAACAAGATGCAATAAGATTTCCAAGTCCAGTTACCTGCCTACTGCTACCTGCGTGACCCCAACAAAAGAAAAACAAGTATAGCAGACACACTACAGTAAGATACATGTGTCCTAAGGAGGTGCCCCACTCGACGGTGGGTTAAAAATGTTCTCATCATGACAGATAGCTCCAAATCCCATGTGTATATATATATATATATATATATATATATATATATATATATAAAGGCCAGGATCAAAGGGGCAACAGGTTACTGGAAAAGTCTCTTCATAAACTACTTGATCAATCTAGTCATTAATCCTAGCCAGATTCAGTATGAATTCCTGACCGTGGTCATCAGGAATCCATGCCCTAGACATGATATAATACAGAACATGTAGCTTGTACAAATACACTCAAGAGAAACACCCACGGTGTCCTAATCATTCATTACTTGTAAGCCAATAAAGTCGTCGCAACAGCATTCATAGTTCATGTCATGTCATATTACTTGTTATATTACTTGTCTGGAGTGCACCACGACGGATCACTATCATGTTAAGAGTACTTGTTAGGGGTGCGCCACGACGTGCCACAATCATGTTAAGCAAAGAAGTGACATGTGACTTGAGTGCACCGTAACGGGTCACTATATTGTTAAGCAAAGAAGAAAGACATATATTATGAGTGCATCACAACGGGTCACTATCATGTTAAGTAAAGAAGAGAGACATAAATCATGAGTGCCCCACCACGGGTCACTATCATGTTAAGCAATCATAGACGTAAGAAAGCTTGTAGATAGATCTTGATAAAAGATGCATCATAACATATGAGAAGGAATAAATGAGATAACTACTTGGCCTAAAACACCAATTTAATCTGTGCTAGTGTTAAGGGTATAAGAGGGGTACAATAATTCTCTAACTGTACAATATTATCAAATCATGTTAAGAAATTCATTTATTAAAGAAATATCAAGCTATTAAGTAGGGTCGTCGTAATTTAGGCCAAGATAGAAAACATGCAATGCAACCATAAGCTCCATATCAAGAATGAAAGAAACTTGCATAAAATAGTTGGTAACATATTCTTGAAACCAAGAAAAAGATCTACAACTTTCATATTGGGAGTTGGGAGAAATTCTGGCCACAAATCAGCCAAATAGGACATAAAACAGCCAAAAATAGCCAAAATAGGCACTATGCGGCATTCTACGGCACTATTCATCCATATGGCACTATGCAAGCCTACGGCACTATACAAGCCATACGGTACTATTCATCCATGCGGCACTATTTATCCATGTGGTACTATGCAAGCCTGCGGCACTATACATCCATACGGCACTATTCATGCCTGTGGCACTATTCATCCATGCGGCACTATTCATGCCTGCAATACTATTCATCCATACGGTACTATTGATCATGCGACACTATTCATCCATGCAGTACTATTCATGCCTGCGGCACTATACAAGCCTGCGGTACTATTCATCCATGTAGCACTATTCATGCCTACGGCACTATTCATCCATGCGGCACTATTCATCCATACGACACTATTCATGTTTGCGGCACTATTTATCGTCCCTGCCAGAATCAGGACAGATGAACATAGAAGATGTCTAAATCTTATTTTGGCCATAACTTTCTCAAAACAAGTTAAAATCTAAGTTTTCAAAGGTCCATTTTGGGTAAAATCGAATTCTCCATAAAATAGAACAACCAAAACTTGAAAATAATAAAGTTTAGTATATCAAAACCCAAAAAACCAAAAATGCTATAAACTTAGATGTACAAAAATCCATCCGTCCAAACCGAAAACTCCAAGTTCTAAAGATGCTTAGAATCATGCAAGGAAGAAAATAGAACAAACCAAAATAACTTTGCTCAAGGTTTGGCACGATATACTTGCCTTAGGTTGGAGGAGAAAATGAAGAGGAAGAAGATGAAGAGAAAGCGAATGAAAATAATGGAGGAGAGAGAGAGGAGTTGGGTTTTATACAAACCTTCTCATCTCAAACCCACCTAAACCAAACCAAGCCCAATACCAAGTTAAACCGAACCAAATTAAACCAAGTTTAACCAATACTTTGGAAAAAAAATTTAAAATATTCGAAAACCAAGAAATACGAAATACGGCTCAAAATACGTACCCGTACATAAATACTGATATAGTGAGATGAGTCACACAGTCTTAGCGTGCATCAAGAAGGATGCATGGCTATGGCATGGACGCTACGGGCACCTCAACTTCCAGGCATAGCAGAACCTGATGCACCATGAGATGGTGGAGGGCATGCCACACATACTACAAGTCGATCAAGTCTATGACGGGTGAATGGTTGGCAAACAACGACGTGCACCGTTTTCTTTAACATCACTCTACTGTACGAACAGCCCACTACAACTGCTATATGGTGATTTGTGCGGCCCAATCACACTTGCAACAAAGGAAGGTAACAAGTATTTCTTGTTGTTGGTTGATGATCATAGTCGGTATATGTGGATTTCTTTACTTAAAAGCAAGGATGGAGCTCTTGCTCCCTTCAAAAAAATTAAGGACGGGGCCGATATAGAGGCGGATACGAAGATGAAGGCATTCCAAACCGATCAAGATGGGGAGTTTACCTCTCACGAGTTCTATGAATACTGTAAGAACTTGGGCATCAAGCGCCTCCTAACCATACCGTATTTACTGCAACAAAACGGTATGGTAGAAAGGTGAAATAAGACGATGGTCACCATGGCAAAGAGCATGCTAAAGAGCAAGAGGAAGCGGAGAAGCTTCTGGGGAGAGGTTGTTGCTACGACAGTATATCTTCTGAATCGAGCGCGTCACCGTTAAGACATCGTACGAAGCCTTCCACCGAAAGAAGCTAAGAGTACAACATCTTCGAACCTTCAGCTGTGTGGCGTGTAGTGCCCCGTCCCGCTCAGTTAATCAGAGGAATCGGAACGCCGACGGCATTCGGACATAGCTTTGCAACGGCTTGCTCGGAGACATCGCTCGGTTGAGGCGACTCCTCGCTCAGGTGGGGTAGTTTCAGTGAACTTGCCTCATCTTAGCATTCACATAATAAATCGCATGTTTTCAACTTGCACAAGTAGGCTTGATAATAAAAGAGACAAATACACATAACTAAGGGAATAATCTCGACTGGTCAAATTGAGTTAGAATATGGAAAGGTCCAACAGTCATATTAGAGTTGTTGCATGGCGTGCTTTAAAAATGACACTTGGTCCTTCGTCCCGTGGCTTGGGAGAAGGAAAAGTTGGTCTTCGCCAGAAGCAAAGAGTTAGCCTAAGTCATAGACGTCGCCCGCATAAATGCTTCATAAAGCATGCACGGTCCCATCGTCCAAGGCTTGACGCAGTCCTTGCTCGTCAAGTTGTTGCACGATTAAGTTAGGCTGAGTTATGATAGGCTATCGAAGTCCTTTCTAAGCACTGTCCCACGTTTTCTACGGTTGTCGATATTACTGGGTTTTACGATCGTAAGGCCTGTCAAATAGAGTATGACTTGGGCGGTGGTGTCGTATAGAGTTCAAGTTAGTTTAAGGCGCGATGTCACGGACTTAGTGTTTTTTAAGGCACGGGCCACGGTTGATTAAATTGAGTTGGAAGGAGGGCTTTCATAGTCGTTCCTGAGTCGAATGAAATGATAGGGCAAGAAGGAAGAATGCTCGCGACCATGGGTCGTCAAGGCGAGGTCTCAGATGTGAGAAGTATTGAACTTGGCCCTAAAAGAAATGGTAATACTAGAAGTAGAATGACTGTGTGAGACGTCAGTTCGAGTCGAGTCTTGCATGGTCATTGGCCAACTTGTACAAGGTGAGTTTGTTTCTCGAACGGCGACCCAGGCGGCCAACAGGACCGTTTCAATGGTAGACATGATTAGCAGTGCTGGATGACCGCACGGTTTAGAGCAGAGACTTGCAGCGAAGCTCGCTACTCGCGCTGGCAAGGGCGTCCGCCTAACAAGCTATGGAGTCCATGATAGCGTTGGGCGCTAGTGATTAGTTCATATAGATAAGTCGGCATGGGCGGCGATTCGCGTGTATGCCTTTGGATTGAGTCGAGTATTGTGTTCACTATATCAATGAGTCGAGCACGATCGAAAGACAATGTTTGGGCCTAAGATTTGGCTGCAACGTAGGCGACGTGCTTCGGCACGAGATGTGGCATCGAGTCTTAAGTTTTCGGCATATAAGTTGCATAAGTTGATTTTGAGTCATCTTGAGTTTAAGTCAGAAAACACCGTAAGGCAAAGTCGGTCGAGTGACACTTAGCCCACAAGTCTTGATTGGGTCAGTTGGTAATTAAAGTAGCAAGGGCCGCGAGGTGACGATATGGTTAAGTCACACTGAGTTGTGAGGCACGGCACAATGGAATTGTAGCATGGTCAAAATTAAATTGGGACCATCGCGTAGTCGCATCTCTGATTTTGGGCCGTAAGGAAAACACGACTTGATAGGTTAACGTTGTTGTTACGAGAAGGGTCTAGAGGCAAAGTATGAGTTGTCGTTGTTGTCGCTTGCACGAAATGGTCTAGAAACACAAAATAGGCCAAGCCGTCTGTCCTAAAACTGATCCTAAGGCAAGACTAGAAAGACAATTGAAAAGAAGGGACTATGTTGCAGAAAGTAAACGAACGTGTTGGTTTTGTATGGGTGGGCAAGGAGCTCATTCCACCAGTACATTTGAGTACTGATACCCACACAGTTTCCATGTGCAGGCACAGGTAGAAGCTCGTGACACGGAGCTCGCTTGGATGCGTCGAGGCACGGAGTTCTTTGGCGATTCGAGACGTGTGGCCATATGGAGTCAGAACTTATACGGGACTTAATATATGGACGTCGCCTATCCGAAGCATCCGCTGGTTCAAGACTTGTATTGAGAGACGAGAGAGAGCTGAGTGAATTGTAATGTGAGAAGAGTGAGTTGAGTGACTTGTAATGTGAGAAGAGTGAGCTTGAGTGACTTGTAATCTTGGCCTTGCGCCCATTGTAATCCTTGTTTCAATATCAATAAAATGCATTTTTTTTTGAATGACTTGTGTTTCGTTCTAAATTTTTGCTAGCATATTCAATGTCTCTACTTGGGACTTCTGTGCGACGACCCCGTCGCAGCCGCTGTAATTGGGCGTTATGGAACCCGCCTTACACGAGCGCAATCTAGGCTCGTGCGACATCACGCCTTAGCGAGGACGATCGCTCCTACGGGAGCGGGGCGTAACATAATGGTATCAGAGCACGGTTTTACGTCCTTGGACTTTCGATTGAATTCTTTAACTTCGATGTTGGTTACGCAAATCTGTGCTTCCACATATTGATATCGTTGGTGCGCTCTCTCTCAAATGTCCCACGGGATGTCCATACAATAAGTCTATATAATTTGTAAAACGTAGGAAAATAGTTTTTGACAAAACAAAAAGATGGTTCGCGTGAAGCACGGTTGGCTAAGTCGGGCTGGGCATCTACACCAAAAGTTGCATCGACCTTAGAAGAGTCGAGTGCGAGATTCGATCCATCTCGGATGACAATGAGTTGGAATCGATTGAGTAAGTGGGATGACTGTCGATAGGGGTACTATCGAGCGACGATAACATCTGTGCGATATAGATGAGCGTGCTTGAAATTTAAGGAATCGTTCGGACAGAAATTCGACGAAATAGATTGTGAATCGAATGATAAGTTGAGGATTTGTTGAATGACTTCATCCCTAAGTGGTGTATGCGATAGCCTCAGGGATGTCGATCGATCAATTAAGGATACGAGGTGTCGATGAGTCTATCAGCAAGCGTCACGTGTAAGCAAAGCCGTAGATTGAGTATCATTGAATAAGTTGTAGTCTTGAATATTTGGACGAGTCGATTCAAACAAAAGTTAGAAATTATGAGCACGAGATCAAGATTGCGCAAGTATGAAATGTGGAAATGATAGAGTAGGCAAATCAAATTGAGGAAAAGTTAGGGTGTAGCGAATGGATGACTTGATCGAGGAAGTCGACACGGATCGTATACGAAAAGTTAGCACGACGGGAAGGTAGCGTGCATAAAAGGTTTGATTTTGAAGTTACAAAAAAATGACACTAAGGATTGGAATGAATGTTGCTCGATGATTTGAGTTAGTAAGGAATGATACGAATTGAGGAAATACGTTGGTCGATGACTTAAGGTAAACGGATGACAATACGCGAATTTGGGTTTGAGAAAATTGATGTTGTGAATGATTCGAGGGATAATGATTGAACTTGAATTTGAATCTCGAGGAGATTATCCATTCGGACGATAGCATCATTCGCATGACTCGAAATTCGTTGCAAAAGAAGATCGTCAGGTTACGCATATCATCGATGGTATTGAGGCGTATCAAAGATCGATATGCGATAACTCGGGGGCACTCGAATTCGAGGAAAGACGATCGTGAAAGTATTATTGTTCTGACGGATGCTATACTTAGGATTTTGATGGATGAAAACAGAAGTGTCATGATGGTTACGCGGATAACCACAACGTCGACATTCTTGTCTTGCACGAGCACAACTCTAGCCTCACACATGCGTCGCATCGGATTTGGGATGATCGCTCTGCGTGAGCGCTGACAGGGTGATTCATGTCGCAGGAATGATCGAACTCAGAAAATCAGGACGCGGCAACTTTGATTGTCTCGACTTGTTGGTTTGATATGAAGGAAAATTCGAGTATATTTGGACTTGCGATTGATGATTGAGTAAACTTGAGGATTGAATAGATCCAATCTACATATCGAGAATGAATTAGTCCAGACACAAAATAAGAGTACGTCCCGATGAGGATGATTATCCCGCGGGAGCGTTGCATGGTGATTTCATGCCCACCGTAGGTAATCGGACTCGCATGAGATCGGGGCGCAACATATTGTTAGACTAGACGACCTTATGATCGAATACGTGAATTATGATGAACGACTTAGGAAATATGAAACGTGAATTATGGCTTAGCAACAAATTGTGTCGTAGCGGGCTTGACTTGAAAGGATTGATAGGGGGATTATGTCGAACGTGTTCGAAGAGATAGACTATACGAAATGGCTTAATGAACGAGTGATATTGTTATGTCGGAGAATTGGTTGAAACGTGAGTTATCGTAGGATAGCTTTGCTGAATGACTCAGATCCCGTGCGACGAATGTTGGGATGTGTGTAGGGAATCGATGCTCGATGTTTAGAAATCGGAGTAATGCGAGCTTGGGTAGAAAATCCCGTACTATCAATTTGGTTTGACCTTAGGATGGGGTCAGTATTGATATTGTTGTTTGGGAACAATGATTCCAATACTGACGGATGACCTTAGCCTAAAGACATAGCCTAGCGGTTAGGCAGACGTCCCGGCGCGAAGAGATAGGAATTGTAGAGGCACCGCTCACGAGGCTCGGTTGACATGCACGTATATCAGGGACGCCCGAATATGCGCATGATCCGACTCGAGTGGTGATGGTGGATTCTCTATCACGAGACTTGGCTGAAATGCATGTATTTTTGGGACGCCTAAAATATGTACACGATCCAAGTAAGTGATATGTTGAATTCAAGTGAGACTTGAGGAACGGGAAAGTGTCGAAGATTTGAGATCGTGAGTTTGAAGAAAAGAATTGTGGGAAGCACGAGCGTGGCTCGAATTTGAGAAATGTATATGAAAAATGTGTACGAGAGTCGTTGAACATTCGAGTCATAAGTCGATTTGTAAGTACTCAGTTAGTTTCGAGGACGAAACTTTTTCTGAGTGGTGTATGATGTAGTGTCCCGTCCCGCTCAATCAATCTGAGGAATCGAAACGTCGACGGCATTCGGACATAGCTTTGCAACGGCTTGCTTGGAGACATCACTCGGTCGAGGCAGCTCCTCGCTCAGGTGGGGTAGTTTCAGTAAACTTACCTCATCTTAGCCTTCACATAATAAATCGTATGTTTTCAACTTGTACAAGTAGGCTTGATAATAAAAGAGACGAATTCACATAGCTAAGGGAATAATCCCGACAGGTCGAATTGAGTTAGAATATGGAAAGGTCAAACGGTCGGATTAGAGTTGGTGTACGGCATGCTTTGAAAATGACACTCGGTCCTTCGTTCCGTGGCTTAGGAGAAGAAAAAGTTGGTCTTCGCCATAAGCAAAGAGTTAGCTTAAGTCATAGGCGTCACCCGCATAAACGCTTCATAAAACATGCACGGTCCCATCGTCCAAGGCTTGACGCAGTCCTTGCTCGTCAAGTTGTTCCACGATTAAGTTAGGCTGAGTTATGATAGGCTATCGAAGTCCTTTCTATGCACTGTCCCATGTTTTCTACGGTTGTCGATATTACTGGGTTTCATGATCGTAAGGCCTGGCATATAGAGTATGACTTGGGCGGTGGTGTCGCATAGAGTTCAAGTTGGTTTAAGGCACGATGTCACGAACTTAGTGTTTTTAAGGCACGGGCCACGGTTGATTAAATTGAGTTGGAATGAGGGCTTTCAAATAGTCGTTCCTGAGTCGGATGAAATGATAGGGCAAGAAGGAAAATTGCTCGCGACCATGGGTCGTCGAGGCGAGGTCTCAGATGTGAGAAGTATTGAACTTGGCCCTGAAAGAATTGGTAAAACTAGAAGTAGAATGACTGTGTGAGACGTCAGTTCGAGTCGAGTCTGTCACGACCCGCACCCACTGTGAGGGTACGAGAACGTAACAACGCCCAGCCTACGCCGCAGTGTCGGCGGTAGAACGCTGTCCTAGGTCACAACATCTAACAATATATATCTAAACAGTTTATACTCCCCGAATGGGGGTGACATAGCAGTAAACTCAATCACAACTAAGGAAGAGATAGCACGATATGAAATAAAACTCAAGAAAATAAATAGATGAAATAGTCTCAGATAATCTCAGCAATATCCAGAAGTACATGGTCTCAGATACAGAATGAAAGAATATATACAACTCTGAACTCCAAATAAAGTCTGGCTAAAATATGACTCATGACTACAAGAAAATAAGATAAGGCCTAACTAAACTAGTCTAGGCAGTGGGGTGATGTCCTCAGCTAGAGCTGTCCCGTGGAAGGCATCCTCCCAGGCCTCCTCCTCGTCCTCTGTAATATTTTCAACAGGTCCAGTCAGGACAGGAGCGAGTACAATACATCTCAATAATTCATAGCAGGTTAGAAGATATAATCATGCAGTAAAGTAAGATACAAGTACTGAAAGAAGTGCAGTATGTAAACAGAGAGAGAAAGCTGTAATAGAAATATCTACTATAAGTAAAGATCTAACATGTGGCTAGTGAGTCAGAGTACAATATAGACATGTAAATGGCATAGGAGATTCTGATAAGACATTATGGAAGAGATTCTGATAAGATACTACTTGGGTATTATTCACATGTCTACTTCTACTCCCCCGTACCCCAATCAGTACACAAAGATCCAAACAGGTTATGTTATGATTCTATGTAATAACCCCGAAGGGTGGTACATAGTAGTCCCAAAATGGGGGTTCTAGGAGATTCTAGGACACCCAGTAAATGGGATAAGAGATTCTAGGAGACTCTGTGATCATAAGGGTATATGTCACAAGTAATCAAAGAACCAAAGAAGCATATGGTACGCTATGTAAGTGAAACGCACAGAACGTAGAGTACCCGATGCTTCCTAAGGATAAAATCTCAAGAAGAGATCCGTATAGTACTAATCCGTGTGACCAACGTGACAGTACAAGTAAAGTAATTTAATGCATGAAATAATTCTAAGCAGGATATGAAATGATCAGAGAATGTACTCGCCTGTATCTGAGTGTCCGGATGAAATGTACTGTCCGAGGAGTGGTGTCTGGCTCCTAATCAGAACAGCACAAGTCACAACAAGTCTAAAATGGTAAAATAAAGTTCTACTATGCATTCTACATGATTCTAGGTCAATCTAGGCCAAAGTCAACTCTTGGTCAACTCTGGTCAACTCTAGAAGTCAAACTAGGTCAACTATGGTCAAACTAAGTCAAACTAGTCTATACTAGTCTAGCTAGTCCATTCTAGGTCTAATAAGACTAAACAAGTCTAAACTAGACTCACTAGCTAAGCAAACACCACATAGGCCATAAGCTAATAAGCTATACCATGGGCCAATAGGCTAACCATGCTAAATCAACCCTCAAAACATTTATATACAACACACATATATATCTAATATATGATAAACATAGATATCATAATATACCCTAATATAGGAATACACATATATCTATTTAGATAGGCTAATAGGAAAAACACATATTGGTATATTACATAATATAATATACATACACATATTTAACATATAGGCTCCCATGTGCATCACACATATAAACATATACATATATCTATTATATATATAATGGTAGGCACTCACATATGGGTGTGTGTGATACACATTAGTGTGTAGGTTAGACACTAGGGTGTGTGAACTAGTGAGGCTTGTGTGAGTGTATGGTGTCACATACAAAACAGTGAGAGAGAGAAACCATGTATGCTAGTGTGTTAGTGACTGGTGTGTGTGGTGGTGAGACAGTGAAAAATCAGTGACAATAGGCTAATAGTGGCAAAATGGGGAAGTAGAGAACCACATTGCATATCATTTAATATTCAACCCAAAACAGTGAACTCAAAAATTAGTTAATAGTGTCACTTAACAGTCCCTTCATGCATTTTCAGATTTAAGAATCAAACAACAGTTCAACCACATCATGCTAACTCAATAAAACCTATTAAAACAGTCCCTTAATGAACTCTCAGGTTAATGTGAAGACTGGAAAAAAAAACAGGAACACACTCTCAGGTATGGGACTGAAATTCATTTCTCAGTTCAGCATTCAAACCCAGTTCAATCTCTACCAAGCCTATAGTGTATTACCCATATACAACACATCAAAATTCAGGTTTTGCAATGAGAACCAAATCTCAGTTTTGAATTAAACAATCTCAGTTTTCTAATGTGTGAATCTCAGTTCTGTTTTCAGGTTTAAAGGAGACCCAAATCTCAGTTCTTGAGTTCACAACTCAGTGAAATCTCAGATTGCAATAAGAACCATAATGAAAACTGGGAAGCACAGGAAAAGGAAATTGTGTATGTGATATCAAATGTGACAGGAAATATTCAGTAATGTGTATGATGTGCAAGTGTGTGTCAAGGAGTGTGCAGTGGTCGAGTGCACCAACTGAAATCTGTGGGTCAACCATAGATCAATCTCATCATAGCTCGAAACCCAACTACCAAGGTTATAGGAAAAAGTAATAACAATGACAGGAAAAACATGCCTTGATAGTTACCTAAAACTCAATTTCAGTTGACAGTTGAAAGGAAGAAAATAAGACAATGTACATTAAAATTCTCAGGTTTTCGAAAACAGGAATCAATTTCCAGATTGTGAAGAACTATTTATCATTCTTTTATGGTTCAAGATATAGGATTAAAACTCAAATCAATGTAATAACCATCACATTCGAAAAAACCAATCAAATGCTCAATTTCCCATTCAAGAAAACAAAAGCCCATTTCAGAATCATAGAGCCTAATCTATCATGTATAACCTATCTAACAGGTATTAATACTTATGCATGAATCTAACATGTTAATCTAATCATTAAGAAAACTTAGTTTTCAATATTTAACAAACTCAGGTTAAGAGGGAGGAACCCAATAACAGTTATCATGAATGAATCAACTTCACATGCCAAATCCCATTATCCCACCCAAAAGTTAAATTCGAAAGTAGATAACTAAGATAACATAACAACCAGACATGTGGGTGAGTATTTCTCAGTGAGGAACAACAAATAACAGGAATTAAGGGTCAGGGGATTACTGAAATTGAAGTATCAGAAATGTGCAGTTCAGACCCATTTCCCATTAACACACCAAAATCAATTTCGAAGAATCAAAACACATCAATGTGGTAATTTATAGGTTGGTAATTATGTTAGGGTGTTTATACATACCATATAGTGTAAATGTGTCCCACCACGAGGACACAGATGTGTCCAAACCAAGGAAAAACCCAATCGAGCACAACACAGACACAACTAAACAGCACAGTGTCGTGCACGTGTTCCAGAGGGTCTAGGACACGACACGACACGAATTGGAACACGTGCTCGTGCACACGTGCACACCCATACTAGGGCTACACACTCGTGTCAACACGAGGTGTCCACGCTGTGTCTAGACACGACACGAAGGCCGTATCAGTGCCCAAAAGTGACAGCCGCGCGCACAGTGCACGCGCAGTGCACACGTTCGTGCGTGTCCGACACGACACGAGAGTGTCTCAAACTTTGAGGACCTCGTGTCAGTGTCTGCCCCTAGGGCTGTGTCAAATCCTAGGTGTCCACGTGTCGTATACAGGGAGCAATTGCCCCCGAGTAGCAGGGCAATGTGCACTGTGCCAGAACAGCGTGTTCGTGTCCAGATCTCGACACGACACGACACAATTACAAGCTCAGTCCCACAGAAAATGATAAGCAACAACAAACCCTAAATTTCTATTCAAAAAGTTTCCTAAAATCAGGTCGAAATGTCCTTTGGGACATTTCATCAAACACCTATGTCTATAGGCTGATACGTGTCCATTTAGGACACGAAATGGACACAAAACCTAGGTCTAGGAATACCCACAGAACCAGGACACCTAGGGCTAGGTCTACATGCAAAGAAACTAGAATTTTAATGGTGTTTACAATGATTTACCTATTGGTGTCAAAATACAAGAAAAGCCTCAAATGGGGAGGGTTTCCTCTTGCTAGCAAACTTCTCCAAATTGCCCCAAAGCTGAGGTTGAACACCACAAACAGCAAGAGAACAATGATTAGGTCCTAATGGAAGAAATTTCAATCAAAAAGGAGCCCTATTGATTAAACTAGGAAGGAATTTATGAAGGCTTACCTATCTCCTTAAGAAATGAAGAACTATTGAAGAAGGAGGCACAAATCCCCATAGAGACATTATATAGGCAAGGGGAAAGTCTCTTGGCTGGTCATAATAGTTAGGGTTAGGGTTTTTAGGTTTCATCCTATGGCTAGGATTGAATCAAGGGAAATAGATGGCCTAGAACAAAGGGTTCTATCCTAGTTCCTTGCAAATCACTTAACCATAACTAAACTTGACTTAACCCCTTAGCCAACCCATCTAATTCTCAAAGTGGCTCACTAAGTTAGTTATGACCCATCTAGGTTAGGTCCAATCTAGGTTAGGCTAATCTAAACCACATAGAGATTAATCAATTAATATTAAATCACACCATTCAAATAAATCATTTTAAATCCCTAACAAAATATATTAAATTCAAATAATTCAAAAATGACAAAAATACCCTCAAACTAAAAATGATAAATGAGATATCCTAATCACATGGCTAGGCTCCAGGGTAGACATTCTCTACGGTTCACTAGCAAAATACCTAAAATCTCAAGTCATGAATTTAAATAGTTTAAAAATAATTAAAAATCACTAAAAATCATAATATGAAATAAATATCATTAAATAATAATTATAATTACAAAATTTTAAAATTACCCTCTTCTGGAAAACTGGGTGTTACAGAGTCTTGCATGGTCATTGGACAACTTGTACAAGCTGAGTTTGTTTTTCGAACGGCGAACCAGGCGGCCAACAGGACCGTTTCAATGGTAGACATGATTAGCAGTGCTGGATGACCGTACGGGTTAGAGCAGAGACTTGCAGCGGAGCTCGCTACTCGCGCTGGCAAGGGCGTTCGCCTAACAAGCTATGGAGTCCACGATAGCGTTGGGCGCTAGTGACTAGTTCATATAGATGAGTCGACATGGGCGACGATCCACGTGTATGTCTTTGGATTGAGTCGAGTATTGTGTTCACTATATCAATGAGGCGAGTCGAACGCGTGCACGATCGGAAGATAATGTTTGGGCCTAAGATTTGGCTGCAACGTAGGCGACGTGATTCGACACGAGATGTGGCATCGAGTCTTAAGTTGTCGGCATATAAGTTGCATAAGTTGGTTTTGAGTCATCTTGAGTTTAAGTCAGGAAATGCCGCAAGGCAAAGTCGGTCGAGTGACACTTAGCCCACAAGTCTTGATTGGGTCAGTTGGTGATTAAAGTAGCAAGGTCCGCGAGGCGACGATATAGTTAAGTCACACTGAGTTGTGAGGCACGGCACAATAGAATTGTAGCATGGTCACAATGAAATTAGGTGCTATCGCGTAGTCGCGTCTCTGATTTTGGGCCATAAGACAAACACGGCTTGATAGGTTAACGTTGTTGTTACGAGAAGGGTCTAGAGGCAAAGTATGAGTTGTCGTTGTTGTCGATTGCACGGGATGGTCTAGAGACACAAAATAGGCCAAGGCGTCTGTCCTAAAACTGATCCTAAGGCAAGACTAGAAAAACAATTGAAAAGAAGGGACTATGTTGCACAAAGTAAATGAACGTGTTGGTTTTGTATGGGTGGGCGAGGAGCTCATTCCACCAGTACAGTTGAGTACTGACACCCACACAGTTTCCATGTGCAGGCATAGGTAGAAGCTCGTGGCGCGGAGCTCGCTTGGATGCGTCGAGGCACGGAGTTACTTGGCAATTCGAGGTGTGCGGCCGCGTGGAGTCAGAACTTATAGGGGACATAATGTATGGACGTCGCCTATCCGAATCATCCACTGGTTCAATACTTGTATTGAGAGATGAGAGAGAGCTGAGTGACTTATAATGTGAGAAGAGTGAGCTGAGTGACTTGTAATGTGAGAAGAGTGAGCTTGAGTGACTTGTAAGCTTGGCCTTGCGCTCCATTGTAATCCTTGTTTCAATATCAATAAAATACATTTTTTTTGAATGACTTGTGTTTTGTTCCAAATTTCCGCTGGCATATTTAATGTCTCTGCTTGGGACTTCTGTGCGACGACCCCGTCGCATCCGCTGTAATCGGCCGTTATGGAACCCGCCTTGCACGAGCGCAATCTAGGCTCGTGCGGCATCACGCCTTAGCGAGGACGATCGCTCCTACGGGAGCGGGACGTGACATGGCACACATCAAGGTGGTGGATCTGCACCTCACGAAGCTCGCTGATCGCAACGTACCCATGGTGTTCATCGGGTACGAGCCAGGATCTAAGGCGTATCGGATGTATACCCCGATGACGAGGAAGCTGCACGTGACAAGAGATGTATTGTTCAAAGAAGCTAGACAATGGGATTGGGAATCCACGTCTGATCAAATGGTGGAAAATCCTGGTAAGGTGTTTACAGTGTATTATCCACCACACATTGATGCAGGGATCGAGAAGATGGCACACGGCTCTCCGGGTTCATCAAACAGAGCCGGTGCAACGTATGGCTCGCCGAGTGTAGCGAATAGCAACAGTAGGGCGTGCAGATCGTCGGTTGCAGCGCACAACCCGCCAGTCATGAATGCCGAAGGAGCACTACCCGACTCATCGACAGCCACGGGTGGGATGAGTGCGGTAGGCGCTGCGACAAGTGGCTCATCTACACCGACAAGGCGTTCTCGTTCTCTGATGGACATCTACAATGCCACAATGGAGGTTGAACTCGAGTACTCCGGTCTATGCATGTTTGCCATGGAGGAGCTGTCAAGTTTTCAAGAAGCCCAAAAACATGCATGTTGGAGGCGTGCAATGCAAGAAGAGCTCGAGGCAATTCAATATAATGGTACATTGGAGCTCGTCGATCTTCCAGCCGACAACAGACACATTGGCCTAAAGTGGGTATTCAAAGTAAAGAAGGATCCACAAGGTGCTGTTGTCAAGCACAAGGCACGCCTCGTCGCCAAAGGCTACGTGCAAAAGCAAGGCGTGGATTTTGATGAGGTTTTTGCGCCGGTCATACGACTTGAGACGGTACGGACCCTCCTTGTATTAGTTGCACAATAAGGGTGGAAGGTGCACCACATGGATGTAAAGTCTTCTTTCCTCAATTGTGACTTGGAGGAGAATGTGTATATGGCGTAGCCGCCTGGCCATGCACAGAAGGGTAGTGAAGACAAGGTGCTGAGGCTCAAAAAGTCATTGTATGGGCTACGTCAAGCGCTAAGATCAAGGAATGCAAAACTTGGCAAAAGCTTAATCTCACTTAGCTTTGCACGTGTCCAGTAGAGCATGTTGTCTACAAGAGAGATCTCAATGGCAGAAGTCTCCTAGTCGGCGTGTACGTGGATGACTTGGTCATCACAGGGACGAGCACCACTGAGACTGCTAGATTCAAGTTGCAAATAAAGGAGCTATTCAGCATCAGTGACCTTGGACTACTGAGTTATTACTTGGGGATCGAAGTGCAACAGAAATATCAAGGAATCTTGATGTGCCAATCATCTTACGCAGCCAAGATTATTGAGAAGTGCGGCCTATCACATTACAACCTGACGCAAATGTTACGCCCATGTTCTGCAGAACCGTTCATTCTCGCTAGGGCGTGATTCCGCGCGAGCCTATGTTGCGCCCACACAAGGCAATTCTATAACGGCAGATTCTAGGCTAAGCAACAAGGTTGTCGTACAGAAGTCCCGAGCAGAAGTATTGAATAAACAAAGGCAACATAAGTATTCAAATAAAATCAAAATTTTATTGATATGGGATATAAGATTTACAAAGGCAAGTAGCCAAAATTACAAGTCGCTCAAGCTCACTTTTCTCTCTTTTTACAAGTCACTCAGCTCTCTCTCATCTCTTAGTACAACATAACAAACCAGCAGATGCTTCAGAAGGCGATGTCCATACATTACATCCCGTATAGGTGAAGTATTTAATGCGGCCGCATGCCTCGAAACGTCAAGGAATTCTATGCCTCAGCACATCCAAACGAGCTCTGCCTCGACGAGTAGGTACCTATAACCAGCGCATACAAACTGTTGGGTAGTCAATACACAACCATACTGGTGGTGTGAGCTCCTCGTCCACCCATATAAAACTAACACGTTATTTTAGTTTGTACAACACATCATTTTGATTGTCTTTCTAATCTTGCCTTAGGATCAGTTTTAGGACATAGACGCCTGACCTATTTGGTGCATCAATGACATAGTCGTGCCATAAATTCCTTCGTATAATATAATCGAGTCAGTGTCTCACCACTTAGTAACTTGCCAAAATTTTGTGTCACAACAACGTGGTCGTTCCATGACTCTTACTTATCTTTTGTGCCTCTGGACCATTCTGTGCCAACAGCAGTAATATATCGACTTGTGCTGGCCCTTTGGCCCACACTTGACTTATGCTACTCAGTGATTGTGCCATAAGGCCATTTCTGTTTCAATGTCGAGACCGTGCCTCACAACTCAATCAAGACAACCATATTGTCGCCTCGCAGTCTTTCATGTTTCAATCATCAACTGACTCTATCAAAACTTGTGTACTTAGTGCAAATGACTCAGACTCTCGATGCCACCTCTTGTGCCAAAAATACGATCTCCGTTGTAGCCAAATCTTAGGCCCAACATTGTGTTGCAAACTGTGCACACATTTAACTTGACTCATTGGTACCGTGCACACAGTACTTGACTCAATCTAAAGGTATGCATACGAATCGCTGCTATTATGCCGACTCATCTATATGAAAGGATCACTAGCACCACAAGCTATCCTGGACTTATAGCTTTGTTAGACGGTGATGATTTCAGCGCATATAGCGAGCCCCGCTGAAAGTTTTCGACTAACCTGAGCGGTATCCCTAGCTCGGCTATACCATATTTCCTACTATGCCAGAACGGTCCTATGCCCCAGGTTGTCGTCCGAGAAAACTTTTTTTTGTGCACAAGTTATCCAATGACCATGCAAGACTCGATTCGAAGTACTATCTTACACAGTCATTACTCTTCCAGTGTTACCACATTTTTCAGAACTATGTTGGAGACTCCCGAAGCCAGAGACTGCCTCGATGACCCACAGTCGCGAGCATTTTCATGTTATCATATCATTGACTCAACTTAGAAATGACTATTTGATAGCCCTCTTACCAAACTCAACTTGAATCAATCGTATTCCATATCAGAGCCATGACTGTGCCATAAGCCATGTAATATAACTTAACCCGTAGGAGGAGCAAAAGCTATGCCAAGTCTTGCACCACGGAAATGTGCATTGAGACTTATGGGACAATCATGCTATACCAAGCATTGGATGGTAGGATAGTGAATACTTTACCAAACATTGGACAATGGGACATTGCCTACTTTACCAAGCATTTATATCATGCGACGCCTATGGTTATGCTAAGTTCACAGCCTTGTGGCAACATAGACCAACTTTTTCTTCTCCCAAGCCACGGGACGAAATACCGAGTGTCAATTTGAAAGTACGTCGTGCAACTTTCTAATGCGACCATAGAATCTTTCCATATTCTAACTCAACTTGACCCAAAATGGGATTATTCTGTTAGCTATGTGGATTCATCTCTTTTATTATCAAGCCTAGTTTGTGCATTTTGAAAACATCCAGTTTACAAGTGTGAAGGCCAAGCAGAAGCAAGTTCACCGAAGCCACCCACCTGAGCGAGAAGTTGCCTTGGCCGAGCGGGACTTCGAAAAAGTCGTTGCATGGCTAAGTCTAAACATTGTTACGTTTCGATTCCTTCGGTTGAACTGAATGGGACGGGACATTACATAATACACCACTCAGAATAAGTCTCGTCCTCGAGACTTTCTGAGTGCAAGTCATCCTACCATTCCTTAATTCATACCGTGGGCATGTCTTAGACAATTCCAACCGAACGACTCTATCCTTTGATGGTACCAATCTATACTCAAGTATCTTTCCAAGTTTCGTGTCGCATGTGCTTTGTCCAATTTTATTGAATGACTCTACCACTCAATACTAGTTGACGATAATCACTCAGTCGTTGTGTTCCTATGACTTGGTCGCTATTGCGCCCTGGCACGGACTATAATGGTTACACGAGGTACGTTATAATTTATCATACACGAGGGTCTTAGGTTGAGGCTAACTTACTCATCCATGCGCTTCTCAATATATCCACTTGTAGCTGCATTCGAGTTCAGCATATCGCTGAGTTTGGATCATGCACATATTCAAGGTGTCCCCCGAATACATACACTTCAACCAAGCTTAGCGATAGCGAAGTCGGACAAGCTACTCGTGATAGTTTTAAATTTCGATCGTTTTACTAATTCGACTAAAACTGAACTCCAGTTTATTTCGCATTTGTCTATCTCGATCCTCGAGATGACATGATTCGCTTCTAAAGCATTTTCGTCTTATGAAATCAATACGATACTTCTAGCGGAGTCGACCAAAATCCAAGTAATTCCAGTCTGATTTAACACCAAGCATTACACTACCATCAAGTACGTCTTCTAAGCAATGATTCAATTCGTTATCCCAACTTTACTTGTGCATCACCGATTTCTATCATTCATTTTGTTCGGGTCTGATATCAATGTCGCTAGCGCACACTCCAAGTTCCAAGTCCTAACTCTAAGTCTTGTTGCCCCAGATCTATCGTCCACCCGAACGATACTCTAAAGTCAGTCACACAAGTTCAATCACTCAGCATAGGGTTGTTTGTCTATCTGCTAGGTCAGCTCACAAGGTCATAGTTACAACTCAAGTTCACGGTTCATCGTGCAAACTCGTTGCATGGCGTTCGCCCCAATCCTATGGTTAAACCATTGTTCGTTCGTATGGGATATTCTACCCAAGCTCGCTTCACTCAGTTTTCTAAACATCGAGCAGTGTTCATCCTATTCACATCAAGACATTCTTCATACAGAGTCTGAGTCCGTTCAGCAAAGCCATCCTACGGTAAGTTCTGCTCAACCAAATCCTCGACATATCAATATCGCACGTTCAAACTAATAATTCACATAGTCTATCTCTTCAAATATGTTCGATATAATCCACCAATCCATCATATTCAAGTCAAGTATACCATTACATGATTTGTCACTAAACCATAATTCTCATACCATATTCCCTGAGTCGTTTTGCACAATTTACATATTTGATTACAAGGTCGTTTAGCACAACAATATGTCACGCTCCAATCTTTTGCAAGTCCGATTATTAACACTGGACATGAAATCACCATGCCAACGTGTCACGCCTCGCTCCTGGAGGAGCGATCGTACTCGCTAAGGCATGATATCGCATGAGCCTAGATTGCGCTCACGCAAGACAGGTTCCATGACGACCGATTACAAGCTAAGCTACGGGGTCGTCGAACAGAAGTCCCGAAGCAGAAATATTGAATAAACTAGCTGAAAGTTAAAACAAATACAAGTCATGCAAATAGCTCTTTATTGATATCTGAAACAAAGATTAAAATTAGGGCACGATGCCAAGATTACAAGTCGCTCATAGCTCCCTTTATCTCAAACTATAATCACTCTGCTCTCTCTCCTCTCTCAATACAACATTTATCAAGTCAACGGATGCTTCAGATAGGCGATGTCCTTACATACGTCCCATATAAGTTCCGACTTTGTGCGGTCGCGCACCTCAAACCGCCAAGGGACTCCGTGCCTTGACGCATCCAAGCAAGGTATGTGCCAAACGATCTTCTACTTGTGCCTGCACATGAAAACTGTGTGGGTGTCAGTACACAGCCGTACTGGTGGAGTGAGCTCCTCGCCCACCCATACAAAACCAACACGTTCATTTAGTTTGTGCAACATGACCTTTCTGATTGTCTTTCTAATCTTGCCTTAGGATTAGTTTTAGGACATAGACGCCTGGTCTATTTGTGTCTCCAGACTATCTCGTGCCTTGCATCGATAACGGACTTATCCTGGTGCCTCTAGATCATTCTCGTGCCAACACCATCAGTGGACCGACTCGTGCTTACCTTTTACTCATACCTGGAGACGCAACAATTCGTGCTTCAACATAATCGAGGCAATGCCTCACCACTTAGTCTTTTGCCTATACTCGATCGTAACAACGTAGTCGTGCCATAACATATCGGAGATGTGCCTCGCAACTCAAAAGACTTAACCAATGTTGACTTATGGCCCATTCTAACTTAAACTCGAAGATGACTCAATTCCAACTTATGCAACTCTGGGTCAACGACTTAGTACTCGACGCCACATCTTGTGCCGAAGCACGTGTCTTTACTTATAGCCAAATCTTAGGCCCCAAAATCATAGTGCATACCGTAAACACATACCTTTTTAATTTAATTTGTGTCGTGCTTGTACTTCTTTTGATTCAACCGAAATCGTGCATGCGGATTGCCGTTCAGCACACCAACTTATCTATATGAAAAGTCACTGGCATTAACTAGCCATCGTAGACACAGCTAGGAGGACGATGGGTCGATCAATGCAGGTAGCTAGCCCCAATAAAAGTCCATCGAATTTCTAGTTGCCTACCCAGCATCAGCTATAACTTATTTCCACCATGGTCGGATCGGTCTTGTGGCCCCAGGTTGTCGTCCGAAGAAACATCGTCCTTGTGCACAAGTTGTCCATGACCACGCACCTATGAGACTTCATCTAGACTCACGCAAATGTATGGCCTAATTTGTGGTATAACTCAACCCATACTTTAGCAAAACGTGCTCGAAACCATATCATGCAAGACGTACATCGGAACCATGAGACTCCCAAATGAGGGACCGCCTCGACGATAAACCATCGCTTGAACTTTCTATTCTTTGAAACCGAGGGAATAACTATTGCATAACCTCCCTACTTAACTTGAACAAAAAGTGCTCCATATGTGCCATAGATCGTGGCATACTATCTTTGAAGCAATCGTGGCTCGTGCCTTAAAACCAATTTGTGTTCTGTGTGACACTACTGTCCAAGTCATACTTTGTATGACGAGCCTTGAGATCATGGGACTGTGTGGCTATAACAACCACAGAAATCATGGGACAGTGCTTACTATGACTTCGATCGCCCGACATAACTTTTGACTAACTCAATCGTGCAACAACTTAACCCTGGAACAAGTAAAGGCTATGCCAAGCCTTGCACCATAGAAACGTGCATTGAAACTTGTGGGACACTTTTGCTGTGCCAAGCATTAGACGGTAGAACAGTGCATGTTTATCAAGCATTTATACGTGCAGCGCCTATGACTACGCTAAGTTCATAGCTTTGTAGCAACATGGACCAACTTTTCTTCTTCTAAGCCACGGAATGAAGGACCGAGTGTCATTTTGAAAGCATACCGTACATAATTCTAAGTCGACCGTGGGACCTTTCTATATTTTGACTCAATCTGACCCAAGTTGGGATTATTCCCTTAGCTATGTGGATTCGTCTCTTTCATTATCAAGCCTACTTGTGCAGTTGAAAACTTTCGTTTTATTAGTGTGAAGGCCAAGCAGAAGCAAGTTCACTGAAGCCACCCACCTGAGCGAGGAGTTGTCTCGACCGAGCGGGACTTCGAGCAAGTTGTTGTATGGCTAAGTCCGAATTTCATTGGCATTTTGATTCCTTCGATTGAACTGAGCGGGACGGGGCATCACACAACGCTCCCGCATGATAATCGTCCTCATCGGGGCGTAACTCTTGCTTTGAGTCTAAACTAATTCATTCTCGATATGCACATTGGATCTACTCAATCCTCAAACTTACTTATCGTCAATCATAAGTTCAAACAATCTTCAAATTCACCTTCGCGTCAAACCACAAGTCAAAATAATCCAATTGCCACGCCCTGATCTCCCGCAAGTTCGATCATCCCTGCTAGACATGAATCATCATTCAGTGCTCCCGCAGAATGATCGTCCTAATCCGATGTGACGCATGTGCGAGGTTGGAGTTACGCTCACATAAGACAAGAACGTCAATGTTGTGGTTATCATCAAAACAATCAAGTCAGTTTCTGTCACGACCCGCACCCAGTATAGAGGCATGAGAAGTGGGTACGTCCAGCCTACGCTGTTGTGTCGACAATAGAACGTTGTCCTAGGTCACAACATCTAACAATATATAACTGTATCTGTACAATAATATACTCTCCAAAAAAGTGGACAACACAGAAGATACAACTCATTCACAATGTCTAAGATGGAAATAGAAAGATAAGATAGATAATCTCAACAAAGAACTACAAACAGAAAAAAAAATAAGTCTGGGTGTTTAAACAACACCAAAACCCAAATATCTGAAATACATCAAGACAAAACAACTAAAATAAGATAACTGGTCTAGCAGTCTAATCTAGACAATGGGCAAATCCTCAGCAACTGCTGGATCCTCCTGAGGGGCCAGGTCACCTGTGTCATCTAAGCCAGCTACATAATATGTGGGGCAGAACTCCTCCTCATCCTCTGTAATATTTTTAACAGGTCCAATCAGGACATGAACGAATACATATCTCTCACACAGTTCATATCATGACAGGAAATGTAAAGCAAGCTGTAGAATAAAATACATGAATGCTGTAAGAAATGAACATAGAGACTAAAGAAGTATCTGATAAACTGAAATATAAATATGGTAAGTAAAGACTATAAGTGACTAAGTGATTTAGAGAACAAGATGGTTATGTGAACGGCTTGAATTGCATATGACTAAGCTACAGAGTTTGCACATGATTACCTACTTTAGAATTGTTCACATGACCACTTATACTCCCCGTACCCCAATCAATACACAAGATCTAGACAGGTTATGTTATTGTACATGAAAGTTTATATATGAAGATCATGAGATCATGAGAGTACATGAGAGCACATGAGTGTACATGAATAATAAGTCCAAGGAATACATGATGTTCGTGAAAAGCACATGACATGATGTATTCGATGCACCCGAGGGGAATAACATCCCATAAAAGATCCATATAGTACTAATCCGTTATAACATCGTGACAGCATCAAAGTCAAAGTAGTCTATAACAAGAATATAATTTCTAGCAAGTATGAAACGGTCAGAAATGTACTCGCCTGATAATCTGAACAGCTGATGAGAATAGATGTCTGAACCAGAGTAACTGAGTCCTATTTAGAGCAACCACAGGTACAAAATGTCTAATATGAAATAAAAGAAGTTTACAATGCATCCTATATGATTCTAGGTCATTATAGGCCAAAGTCAACTCTTGGTCAACTCTGGTCAACCATTCTAGTCAAACCTAAGTCAACTAGTCCATTAGTCTAGGGTTTGGTCAAACTTAAGTTAATAAGTCATTTTAAGTCTATTTGGGTCAATTACAGGTCAAGTTTGACCCATAGTTGACTTTGGTCAACTTGATCAAGTAATAGTCAAAGTGTGCCTAATTAGGCCTATAGGGTTATTTCTAATCACAACTAGCCATAGGCTATAATATCCTATACCAATTTTTTTTGAGGGGTCCACGTCTTAATGGTGCTTGGAGGCATGCCACCAAGGGGGCTCGAACCCGCGCCACTGCGATGGGGTGCTCCACCGTTCCCAACAGGCTACGGCCACGGGGACTAAAATACCAATCTCATATAT